>JAODAL010021037.1:0-67977 GCA_025379985.1 Phyllomedusa bahiana | reverse complement strand
GGAAAAAGAAAACCTTACCAGGGACGGAGCAGGTACGTAATAAAGGGAGTAACGCCCTACAAGCTTTGTGTGATTTTGTAATTAGTAGAGTGTCTTTTCCTCACAAGATTCAGTGCGCCGTCTGTAAACAAACTGTTTCTTTGCATTGCCAAAAAGCTCGTTTTTTGTTTCATCTGTTCAGAAAATTTGTCCAGAATGATTGTGGTTTGTCTTGGGCAAAGATCAGTCGTTCCTTTTCATGTCTTTCTTCAGCAATGGTTTCTTCCTTGGCTTTCACCGATAAAGCGCCACTTGGTTTAGTGTGCATCGTATGGTACTTGTTGAAAACATAACCCCAGACAGTTCCAGGTTGGCCTCCAGGTCTTTGGATGTATGACGTTGTGTTTTTGCCACCATTCGCACCAACCTTTAAAGACATCTCTTGTCAATTTTCTTCTTTCCCCCACATCCTGGGAGGTTCTTCACGCTTCCATGCTTAGCAAACTTCTCAGTAACATTGTGCACTGTTGAAACTGGGATACGAAGGTATTTGGAGATGGCCTTATGCCCTTTGGAAGTTTTGTCTTTTGCTAATAGTAGCAGTTCTGATGTTCTCAGACAGCTCATTTGTCTTCACCATTGTGCCAAAGGAACAGGGCCAAACATTTGGCTTTTTAAACACTGAAGTCATCATTTATTGGCTAATTCATGTCACATGGGCACCAACACTTTATCACAGGTGATTCACATTTCTGATTTACCACAGGTAAGTCAAAATGCATTTCCATACTAAATAAATGTAAAGGTGCCAACACCAGCGTCACATCAAGCTTTAGGTTGTTCTATTTTTCTCTGCCATTGTTTGTAGCTTATTATTTGTTCTTTTGTATTTAACACGAGTGCTCAATACAAAAAAGCTGTTTCACTTGATAATTTTTTTCAGGAGATATTCCACATTATCTACTTCAACTTCATTAGTGCCAATAACAATGAACAGCACTGTATAAGGTTCAATCCAAATGGGACATAGCCCCACACAATCTATCCTCACTGCTTGAAAAGCATGCCCAAGCATGGTCTCTGAAGATAAACTAGACAACTTTAAAGCCTTATACTGTAAATGTATCACACACAAAAGCTCATTTATCTGAGATTTTTAGTTCCAAGCCTTCCCTCACTATATTTCCTCTGTTGGTGTTAAAGTCATTGCCTCACTAGACTCGGTATTTTCAAAATGAGTACTCTCCTTAAAAAAACTGAAAGTAGATTTAAAAGAGTGGGATCAGCCTTATTGGTAAATTGATGTGTTCAAGATGGTGGCCCTGCTCTGTATAGTAATATGTGAAGGAGAAACCAGCTCACCCGTGGTGATTGAAATCAGCGATGTCAGCACGGACCACGCAGGCAATGCGGGAACAAACAGCAAACTGAAGAAAGTTGTCCAGCTGAACTTGAAAGCGTGATTAAAATCCACATTTATTAGGAGACAGGTTAAAAGTAACACATCCAGATAGAAAACATCTAACACGTTTCAGGCTCTTTACATGTTGGCCCTTAGTCGTTGCATGTTACAATGAAGGCAAATGCACACTTATATACAAACATCAATTAAGAGATATGTATTTTGATTGGTGTGCAAGAAACGTCACGAACAGAAAGATTTAACATGAATAGACCAAGACCAATATTAATCAAAAATAAATAATCAGTAATGTAAGATAAGATCCTGTCTATTATTTAGCCCATATGGTACTCTTGTTTTTAAAATCCATAAGGACTCACAGTTAAGAAGTTTCCGTTTACGGTCCCCTCCCTTTACTGGTGCATTAACTCTTTCAATACCCTGCACCGCAACAGTCTCTGTGCTGCCGGCATGTTGTAGGATGCAGTGACGGGACACAGCCGATATACCCTGCATGATTGCGGTTTTCGCATCAGAAAGATGTCTTCTTATGCGATCTTTAAGCTTGTATGTCGTACATCCAAGCATGAAACAAGATAAATAACAAAATGAGTGTTACAATTTGTATATTGCTTAACAGAATATTCATTGTTTGTTTGAAAAGATTTTAAAAAAAAAATGATTGAAAAACCCTACACATCCACGGAAACTGCCTTAGTTTTAAAATCTCAAATGACCCCCCCAACAGCAAAATCTCAGGGTAATACTCATTGTTGCTTCTCTTGGATCTCTCAGCAGCATTTGACACTGTGGGGTCACCAACTTCTCCTCGCATGTCAGCACCATTGGCCTCCAGGACCGCTCTCGCTTGGTTCTCGTCCTACCTCTCTTTACCGCTCCTTCAGTGTCTCATTTTCTGGTTTCGACCTCCTCTCCTCTTCCTCTTGTGTGGGGGTTCCTCAGGATCAGTTTAGGTCCTCTCCCCCTTTCATTGTACAAAAGCCCCATTGGACAAACCATCAGTAGATTTGGCTTCCAGTACCATCTCTATCGGATGACACCCAAAATTTTACACCCCTCCCGGACATCACCAGCCTTGCTACAAAACCACCAGTGGGCTTCTGTCCGCTGTCTCTACATCATGTCCTCTCTCCATCTGAAACTAAAAACCCCCTAAGACGAACTTCTTGTCTTTCCGCCATCTACTAACCAACCCCCTGCATTTTGTTTCTGTATGTGGTACCACCATTTTCTCCAGGCAGCAGGCCGCTGTCTAGGGTTTTATTTGATTCTGATCTGACCCCTTCTCCCCATTATATCCAATCCCTTGCCCGCTCCTGTCACTGCACCTCAGAATACTCCAAAATCCGTCCATTTCTCACTGTGGAAATGACTCAAACTCTCATTACTGCTCTTATTCTTTCTCGTCTTGACTACTGCAACTCCTTGCTTATCGGTCTCCCTCTCTGCAAACTCTCTCCTCTCCAATCTGTCCAGACTGCAGCAGCCAGGCTTGTCTTTCTCTCCAGCCGCTACACTGATGCCTCTACCCTGTGTCAGTCACTGCACTGGTTGCCCATCCAGTACAGGATACAGTATAAACTCTCACCCATAAAGCTCTCCACAGCGCTGCTCCTCCCTACATCTCCTGCCTAGTCTCTGTCTACCGCCCTACCCTTGCTCTCTGCTCTGCTGATGATATCAGACTACATTCCTCAATCATCCGAACCTCCCATGCCCGCCTAAAAGATTTCACACGTGCGGCACCAATTCTCTGGAATATGCTACCGCGGGTGATCAGGCACATTCACAACCCTCACAGTTTTAAGAGGGCCCTGAAAATTCATCTTCTCGGTCTAGCCCACCAAGATCCCTAACTGCTATCACACACATCTGTCACTCCCTGCATTTGGGCACTCACAGGCACTTATCTGTATATAGATGTACAGTCTGGGTGGCAGGTTCATCCATTTTTCACGTAAACCACCCCCTATTTATGAAACATGGCTGGACCATTGTAAACTTGGCATTTCTTACCGTATGTTTCACCCATACACCCTAATAGATTGTAAGCTCTCACGAGCAGGGCCCTCACACCTTGTGTTTCATTTGTAAGTACTTTTAATGTGTAATGACTGTATGTTTAACCTTGAATTTGTAAAGTGCTGCGGAATATGTGGCGTTATAGAAATAAAGATTATTATTATTATTATTATTAATATACCGCAACAGATGCATCGGCTGTGTCCACACTTAAAGCATCCCAAATAATGCAGCCATGTGGGACCAGAAGATTCACTACCCAATAAACTGGGTGATAGACATGGGAGCTTTTCTAGCCACACATTGAAAGCCACCTTTGAAACAATTTGTAAGAAGAGGATCTAATGTTAAAAGAGGCCGAAATTTTTTAAGATTCCCTCAAATTTCAGGAAATTCCATGCTATACGTGGATAAAAAAATAGAGGAGATTGAAGAGAAGAACTGGTTGAGTGTGTTTAGTTAAAAGACTATCACGTGTTCTTTTTAATGCTATATTTTTGGCACGCTCTAAACTCCAATTGGGGTATTTTCTACATGTTAGCCTATCCTGAATCTTATTACTTTCTCTCAGAAAATCTTGCAAATTCGAATAGCTGTGTCTAGAGCGCAGCATTTCCCCAATATTTTTGATAGTATGATTGAGATGACATGATTGTGCGTGCAATATTGTATTGCCAGCTGTGCTTTCCCTAAATGAAGAAGTCAAAACAAATTCAGATTTTCCATTTAGAGTTAGATCCAGAAAATCAATTTTGGACAAATGATAATGAAAAACAAATTTCAGGGATAAAAGATTATCATTGAAATGGTTTGTCAAGTTCGGTATGGCCGCCAGATCTCCCCCCCAAACAATCAGGAGATCATCGATGTAACGGCCATACCAAATAATGTCAGAACCAAAGGGATTTTTATCCGAAAAAAAGATAAAAACACTCCCACCAAGCCATATATATGTTGGCAATGGAGGGAGAAAATTTTGCCCCCATGGGCGCACTAGTAATTTGCAAATAGTATTTGTCCTCAAATTTGAAAAAATTGTGTTTTAAGAGATATGTAAGGACCTCAAGTAAGAACTCCTTAAACATATCTTCAAAACCACTGTAGGTGTCAAGAAACCACCTCAAGGCTTCAACAGCACCATTATGTGGTATAACCGTGTATAAAGACTGTACATCAGCTATAATCCAGGAAAAATTAGGTTTCCAAATAAATTTTTCAAAAGCCTTTAATACATCTGTTGAATCCTGTAAAAAACCTGGTATAAGCCTTATAAGAGGTTGCAGAAAACTATCCAACCATCCTGACAAGTTTTCATTTAAAGAGCCTATGCAAAAATAGGACGTAGTGGAGGTGGAAAACCCGGCTTATGGGTCTTAGGGAATGAATGAAAATTGGCATGATGGGAGAGGGAGGGATCATTAAATCCCTCTGTTTTTTGGTGGAAAAAGCCTAAATTAAAACCTCCAGTGACTAATTTAGTAAGAGAGGAAAGGAAGGGTGCAGTGGGATAGGATGTGAGTACCCTATAGATGTGTGTATCTGATAACAAGGCTAAATTGCCTTTTCTATATATCTAATGATCCGATACCACCACACTACCCCCCTTATCCACCTCGCGTATAACTATATTGTGCATTTTCTCTAGTTCAACTAAAGCTACTCTCTCGAATTTTGTCAAGTTACCTGATGAATGTTGTTTAGAATTACATAACTCAATAAATGCCTTCTCAACCGCCTCCTGAAAGCGGTCAAGAGAGGCAGTACGAGATTGAATAGGATAAAAATATTTGTTTTTAATGTTAAATGTAGACAAAGAGATCATGTCTGAATTGACACGTAGACTTTCACTGCCCAAATATTGTAGATTGGAAATAGCGGAAAGTTCTGAAAACATAACTGGCTGTGTAGCAATATTAGATTCATATGTTAATATATCAGAACTACCCGCTATAGTACCTCCACAAGCGACATTATTTTGTGCATCCTACGAGACATCATTACAACATTCAAAATGTCGGCGGATTGTGACATCTCTGGCAAACTTAATAATGTCCACTAAAGTACAGTAGATATCAAAATGGTAAGTGGGAGAAAATGAAAGTCCACGAGTGAGTACACTAATTTGAGACGATGACAATATTTTGGCAGATAAATTGAAAACTTGCACATATCATACCAGTAAGGGGAGGGGACCGTAAACAGAAACTTCTTAACCGTGAGTCCTTTTGGATTTTCACTTTAAAAACAAGAGTACCATATGGGCTAAATAATAGACAGGATCTTATCTTACATTACTGATTATTATTTTTGATAATATTGGTCTTGGTCTATTCATGTTAAATCTTTCTGTTCCGTGACGTATGCTTGCACACCAATCAAAATACATATCTCTTAATTGATGTTTGTATATAAGTGTGCATTTGCCTTCATTGTAACATGCTACGACTAAAGGCTGATATGTACAGAGCCTGAAATGCGTTAGATGTATTCTACCTGGATGTGTTACTTTTAACCTATCTCCTAATAAATGTGGATTTTAATCAAGCTTTCAAGTTCAGCTGGACAACTTTCTTCAGTTTGCTGCTCTGTATAGTACACCATACTACATCCTCTCTACTCTGGTTAGGATGTCCATCAATACAGATGTAGCAGAACTAAAAAGAACAGATAAGGCGCCGTGATATCACGGCACAGAGTGTTATCTCTACTTTCTCAATGCTTTTCAATGGCTTTTGTTTACAGATGAGAGCAGATAACACAAAAGGCCGTGATATCACGGTCAAGCTGTACTCTGCTACATCTGTAACTGTCCTCTGACTGAACATTTCCAACTCTTGCAGTATGTCCACTTTGTTTAAATCTTGCCAGGGTCTTCCATACTTAAAACACACCAGTGCACATTTACTATGGCAATTGCAACACAATTCCTCTCATTTTTTCTAATGGGAATGCATGCAATAGTTTGCACTCTAATTGCACCATGTATCTTTTACAACATAAATTTTAAAACAAATGACAGGTCACTTATTTATGTGTTTTTGAAGAGCTAATTAAGTGTGGAAAACATGTCATGAGCCATGACATAGATTAGTCTCACTGAATGAAGCTAATTCACGACAGCTTATCTATGCAGCAAATCTGTAATGAGAAAAAGTAAAATACAGTATCTCACAAAAGTAAGTACACCCCTCACATTTTTGTATTATATCTTTTCATGGAACAACATTGGATATGACACTTTGATACAATGTAAACTAATCAGTGTACGGCTTGTATTGCAGTGTAAATTTGTTCTGCACTTAAAATAACTCAACACAAAGCAATCAACGTATAAACCAATGGCAACAAAAGTGAGTACACCCCTAAGTGAAAATTGTGCCCAAAGTCTCAATAATTTGTGTCTCCACCATTATTTTCCAACACTACTTTAACTTTCTTGGGCATGGAGTTTACTAGAGCTTCACATGTTGCAGCCATTGGAATCTTCTTCCACTCCTCCATGACGACATCTCGGAGCTGGTGGATGTTAGAGACCTTCCGCTCCTCCACCTTCTGTTTGAGGATGCCCTACAGATGCTCAAAAGGGTTTAGGTCTGGAAACATGCTTGTCCAGTCCAGCACATTTACCGTCATTTTCTTCACATTGGAGGTCTGTTTGAGGTTGTTATCATGTTGGAATACTGCCATGCAGTCCAGTTTCTGAAGTAAGGGGATTAGGCTCTGCTTCAGTATGTCACAATACATATTGGCATTCATGGTTCCCTCAATGAATTGTAGCTTCTCACAGCTGGCAACACTTATGCAGCTCTAAACCCTGACACTACCACCACTGTGCTTGACTGTAGGCAATCTTCAAAAAATTTGGAATCTCGCAAGAGAACAGAGAGTGACTTTTGATTAATTTTTAAACTATTTTGGCCATAGGCAAACTTAAACTCTATCAGTTCTCTATCTGTAAAACACTAAAAAGTCATTTTTTAATTATGTATAACTCTTAACTTCTATACATACTATTTAAAAACCTGATTTCTAACCTCGTCATTTAACCTTTTTTATCGGACCTCTAACCCCTGATGAAGCCAGGTTAGCTGGCGAAACATGTCGGGGAGGTCAGATATGACGTTTTAAATTGTGATTTCTCACCTCTATCTACAAGTGTCACCAGCTGCAGACGGTGTCACAAGGGGGCCTTATTTGTTTTGTGTCCATGAATTAGGGACGACTGCCCAGGTAGTAGGCTTGGGATCCCTTACTGGGCTAGTACTTTGCTATAGTATTAAGGCTTCCTGTTAACAGGTGGTGCTCCACCAGATTTGATAATAGAAAAGGAGTTATTCCTTCTTTCAGAAGCAAAAAGGGTTAAATGACGAGGTTAGAAATCATGTTTTTAAATAGTGTGTATAGTGGTTAAGAGTTATACATAATAATAGTTACCTTTTAGTGTTTTACAGATAGAGAACTGATAGAGTTTAAGTTTGCCTACGGCAAAATAGTAAATATAGTGACTGTAGGAAAGACACACATGTCTTTGTACTTCTCACCTGGTTGCCACCACACACATTTGAGACCATTTGAACAAAATAAGTTTATCTTGGTCACTTCAGTCCACAGGACATGGTTCCAGTAATCCATTTTCTTAGTCTGTTTGTCTTCAGCAACCTGTTTGCAGGCTTTCTGGTGTATCATCTTTAGAAGCGGCTTCCTTCTGGGACGACAGCCATACAGACCATTTTGATGCAGTGTGTGGCATATGGTCTGATCATTGACATGCTGACTCCCCCACCCTTTTAACCTCTGCAGCCATGCTGGCAGCACTTATATGTCTATTTTGAAAAAAACAATCTCTGGGTATGACACTGAGCACGTGCACTCAACTTCTTTGGTCGACCATGGCGAGGCCTGTTCTTAGTGGAACCTGTCTGGTTAAACCGCTGTATGGTCTTGACCACCGCGCTCCAGCTCAGTTTCAGGGTGTTGCCAATCTTCTTATAGCCTACGCTTTCTTAATGTAAAGCAACATTTTTTTTTCCTATCCTCCGACAGTTCAGCCATGTTGAACTTTCAGTGACCAGTAGGAGAGAGTGTGAGAGCGATAACACCAAATTTAACACACCGGCTCTCCACTCACACCTGAGACTTGTAATACTAAGAAGTCATATGACACCATGGAGGGAAAATGGAAAATTGGGCACGATTTGTCAATTTTCACTTAGGGATGTACTCACTTTTACCAGTGATTTAGACATTGATGGCTGTGTGTTGAGTTATTTTGTGGGCACAGCAAATTTACACTGTTATACAAGCTGTACACTGACTACTTTACAATGTATCAAAGTGTCATTTCCTCAGTGTTGTCCCATGAAAAGATATAATACAATATTTTCAAAAATGTGAGGGGTGTACTCACTTTTGTGAGATACTGTATGCAGCAAGATCTGGCGGTATTACACAGCTTATTTTTCTTTGGAAAAAATATGCTATGTGAGCATACCCCTAGCCAGGATATATAGCTGAGCTTCTGAAACCTAAAGGCTGTAGTTGAGCATGTAGTGTTGCTCGAATTTCTCCCTGCTCTGTTCAATACCAGTTTAACTCTAAACCTAGCCCTAATTCTGACCATAATCGTAACCTTGACCTTGAGTACTGGGTTTGAATGTGTTAACTAACCTATTCTTTCTTAGAAACCCAAATATATGAAATAAGCTTAAACTTATACTCTGCAGAAAAAGGCAACACATGGCACTTTTTTAAACCAAAAACTCTGTTACTTATTTAGTCATGTGACCGTAAACCATATATTTACAGCATATTCCACAGATACAAGATTAATTTTAGCAAAAGTCTTTAATAATGTAGCAACATATGGGAAATTACATAAAAACCCACAGCAAGCACATTGAACTGAGGACTTCCTTAGCCCTCTACTGGTATTGCTCCCAGTGCTGCAATCTCACTTAGGATGTAAAGGTTCAAGGTAAGTTAGAGCTGATAGCACACCATTGCTGCCATTGTGATGTTTCGAGGGCGCCTTTATTTCTTTCAAGCAACTTACCCATTCCCCCGTGCTTCTAGCCCTTCAGCACTGCCCCTCACTTCTGGCTGATGTCACTGCCTGCACAAGGTAACCTTAAAGGGGTTTTGCCACGATGTAATGTTGACGTGGGATCCTCCAAAAAGGGTATTTAATCACTTTTCTAAATATATGTGATTACAAAAAGTGAAGCCTGTGAGAGCTACAGCATTGCTCAGTCCCCCTTAATTACCTGAAAGTTTACATTAGACACGACCAGAGGAGCTGACAGGAGCTGATCTGGCCGCGCTTGCCTGTTTGCAATTTTTATCTGATGACATGGAACATTAATGAGCTTTCAAGGGGCTGGGGAGAAATGTGCAATGTATGAGTTTGTCTGCTTTATAGAGAATCCACTGTTGTAATGTTATTATTTGAGTACATTTTTGAGACGCTCCCTTCTTCCTCACTCTCTGCTCACCACCTCCCTCTCACCCCTGCAGCGTTTATGATTCAGCATGATTTGTTTATATTCTCCCCTAAGCCGATAAGGAGGTAAGGAACTCACTTCGTGGCAAAACCCATTTAAGGTTACCTATGTAATAATCAGACAAGAAGTGACCTCAAATGAAAGTGACATTGGAGCGACAGTGCCATGGGCCCGGAAGAAGACGTGATTGAATTTCTGTTGAATGTCACTTTGACCCAAATCCAAAGCACAACACCATGAGCATGCCACCATCAACTTAGGGCTATCTTATCCATTGGGCACACTAGGCAGTTGTCCAAGAGCCCCACAAGCATAGGGGCCCTAGGTGGTGAATGCATGTCCTAGGAATACAGCGCACATGTCCTGCACTCCAGGATAGACACTGCTTATTTAATGGTTTGTGTGTTGTTAGAATGTACAAACAGTTAAAAAACCATGGTGGAACAGGAAGCCACCATCTCCCCACCCTGTTAATCAGTCTTGTAGGCTGCAGGCTGCCTACAGAATGACTGCAGTGTATCCTGACGTAGGTGGCGTGATGATATGGGTATGCTTGGGGATGGTTAAGGGAATGGCAACAGGTGGTTTCATGTGTGTGTGTGGCTAGAGGCCAGGCCTGGTGTGATGCCATATATTTGGGCAGGGCCCTCTGCTATTGCTATTATGGGGGCCCATAATACCGATATATCATATCCTCACCCTTAAGATTTTGGACCACATGTATGAAACGGTTTTGGTCTAAAACACACTTTTTCCCCCATAGGTTTCTATGAAATTATGCACACAGAGAGGTCCAGTTGACCCCAAATGAAATCTATGAGGGTCATTTTAACCCCCCCCCCTGCCCACCCCCTATCTTGGTTTCTCTCTATCCAGTTGGAAAACTGTCCTTCTTACTCATTTAGGAGGTAGATTCAGCCTCAGATATCTAAAGCATTAGTTTCAAAATTGCAGTAACTGTAAAAGAACATACATTGCAGAAAGAATTCAATTTCAGTTTTGTCAATAATTTGCATCTCATTGTGTAGCAAGAAACTGAAGAATAATCAAAATATGCAGTGTTTTTTTCTTACAAAGAATCTGCTTTTCATAGTTTTCTACAGAGCTTTGTTAAATGTTAAAAATTGAGAGCGGCAAACATATGCTGATTCAGAGGGCCCTGATAAAAATACATCATCATCTTGTATTGATTTGCAGCAATGCACTCTTGATACTGATAGCACTGGTTACATTCACAACATGAAGTTATTAAGAAGCCTGAAAACAAAACTGTTTAATTATTCAACTATTTTTAGAAGACTGGGACACATCCCAAGTATATAGTCATTTGTACATTACTATAAAAGATACATAAAAATAGATGAATGAAAGTACAGTCTCTAAGAACTGGATTGTTGGCTCTTTTCCGCCATTTTGATTTTTTTTTTTAACTTAAATGGGCAGTAATGTCCAGGGTCAGACTGGCCCACCAGAGTAGCAGAGGATCCTCCAGTGGGCCCAAGCTTTAATACAATAGTCCAGTAAAAGTCAGTTCTATTTGGAGGTAACTGTGCAGCCAATTAAAGGGTCTATTCCTTATGGGTTTATTCACATAAATCTGTTAGGTCTTATTTAAAATTTTTCACGTCGAAGAAAAAAGCAAAATTTTACAAAATGGGGAGCACGTCTCCCCATTTGGCCAAGGTGTTTTAAATTAGCAGTAGTCTGTATAAGGGTTAATGCACTATTTCTGTCAGTCTACTTGCAGGAAGCCCAGGATAGGTAAGCGGTAGTGAACCTTTCCTTTTTTTTTTGTGGTGGTGCTGCATGGCGGCCCTTGCTGCTGTGATGCTATGCTTGTGGGGAGCTGGCAGGCAAGGTCTGGCAGCAGTGGTATTGTTGGACCACTGGGCTGTGCCTCTCATTGTTATGGCATTGCTGTGGCGGTGACTGCCATGCAGTGCTACTCCCATTAGTGTAGGGACCCACTTTACAGAGGTCGCCATGAAGTGGCAAGTGGGCTTATACCATTTCATCAAAATGTATACTAAGAACCTCATGTTCATTTTTGTAAAATTTTGCTGATAAGCAATAGATCAACATATAGGGCGACATGTATGAACGGGGTTGCGCCAGATATCTGGCGTCTTTACAGCCCGATATCATGCGCGGCCCCATTTATACATTTTCAAATCTCCCGCACGCCACTCTGGGGAGCATTGCATTGTGCCTGCGGCGCTTTGTAATGTGCCGAATCTCGGGGGGCGTGTGGGAGGCGGGGCACACTAGAACAGTAGCGAAGCTACATATTTACAGCTTCGCTACGGCCTTTCTGGGTGCATTACAGTCGGAACAGGTATACCACTTTCAAAGCGGTATACCTGAGCCAGAAATGTCGTACCAAGCGCCAGAATGCACCTGATTTATGACCCACTGTACAGCGGGTTCATAAATCAGGCGCATTCTATGCCTTTTGTATTCGCATGAAATTTGGCGTCCCCATGCCAAATTTCATACGTCGCCCATAGTGTCAGGATGTACGATCCTTGTTTTTCTTCTATGGGACTTATTAAAAATGTCCTTTGTATATTATTATTATTATTGTTATTATTAAGTATTTTAAAGCACCATTGATTCCAGGGGGCTGTACATTCAAGGGGGTTACATACATATCATAAGTCAAACGAGTACAATGATAATTGATTAATGACAGTTGGTATGACAGAGGGAGAGATGACCCTACCCGCGAGGGCTTACAATCTACAAGGAGGGGGAAAGAGACAGGAGGTGAGGGGCAGACATGTTTGTGGAGGAAGTAGTGACAGCAAGGTTAGTGTAGGTTTATAGGCAGCCTGAAGAAATGGGTTTTCAGATTGCTTTTGAAGCTGGTGAAAGTGGAGGAGAGGGCTGATGTGTTGGGGCAGTTTAGTTCCAGAGTGTGGGTGAAGCACGGGAGAAGTCTTGGAGATGGTTGTGTGATGAGCTGATAAGGGGAGAGCAGAGGAGAAGGTTCTGAGAGGAGCGGAGATTGCGTGAGGGGAGATATTTGAAAATTAGGGTAGAGATGTATGGAGGGGAGAGGTCATGGAGAGCCTTGTAGGTCATGGTTAGTAGCTTGGCAATGGGAAGCCAGTGAAGGGATTGGCAGAGGGGAGAGGTAGGGGAGTAGCGAGGAGAGAGGTGGATAAGACAAGCAGCAGAGTTAAGGATGGATTGGAGGGGAGCGAGGGTGTTAGACGGGAGGCCACAGAGAAGGATGTTGCAGTAGTCTAGGCGGGAGATTTACAAGGGGATGGACCAGCATTTTTGTAGTGTCATAGTTGAGGAATGAGTGGATGCGAGAGATGTTTTTCAGGTGGAGGTGGCAGGCAGAGGTGAGGGTTTGGATGTGTGGTTTGAAAGATAGAGCGGAGTCTAGGATTACCCCAAGGCAGCGGAATTGCGGAACAGGTGAAAGTGTAGAGCCGTTGACTGAGATAGAGAGATCAGGGGCAAGGGTAGAGTTGGATGGTGGAAAGATGATGAGTTCTGTTTTCTCCACATTTAGTTTTAGGAGATGTGATGAGAAGATGGAGGAGATGGAGGACAGACAGTCAGGGATCTGGGAGAATAGAGAAGTGACATCTGGGCCGGAGATGTAGAGTTGGGTATAGTATATACAATGATAGCAACAAGAATTACCATACATAATGTTTATTGTTCTGGGTGGACAGTCTGTGACCTCGAATGTATTGTTACAACTTGCATGTTTATTTTGTCGAATGACTTCAATAAAAATTATAATAAAAAAAAAAGAAAAAAGAAAAAAAGAATTACCATACAAGGCAAATAAATGTGCATGATCTCTATAGATTGGGGCCCATAGTTACAGCTTAATAGCTGGACAAAGAACTATTCTCAGTAGGAGGCAATATAAGCCCCAGAGCTACCTTTAGGGTGCTTTCACACAGTGCAGTATTGGTGCAGTTTTAATTGTGTTCCAGTTATGTGCCTTTATTACCAGCAAGCTTTTTGCACTTATGTAAACTGTGTGAAACCCACCTACCTCAGGCCTTGTTTACCAGCCCTACCTATCTAACAAAGGCTTTGCCTGCCTACCTACTTAAGGCCTTGTCTGCCTATCTACCTGGAGCCTTACCTACCAGCCTACCTGGGGCCATGCCTGCCTACCTATCTGGTGATTGCCTAACTACCTGGGGCCTTGTCTATCTACTAACCTGGAGCCTTGTATACCTATGTATCTTGGCCTTGCTTACTTAACTGCCTGTGACCTTGTCGACCAACTTATCTACCGAGCTGGGGTCTTTCCTAAGTACCTAGCTTGGACCTTACTTACCAGTGGCCCTAACTACAGGGTTTACCATCCTAATGGGGGTTTATCTACCTAGATGCTGATTGAGGGGCCTACCTAATTAATTTGGGACTCTCTGTTTAACCCCTTCCCGACATAGGACATACCGGTACGTCGTAGCAGAAAGTGCATTCCCGCAAATGGACATACCAGTATGTCCTGCAGATTGTGCAGTATATTACCGCTTGCCTCTTGCCGCCTCACCTGCGAACCAGTGCGCTCCAGCAGTGGGTGATTAACCCCTTAGCTGCCATGATATATCCCGATCGCGATACTTACAGCTTAATAGCTGGACAAAGAACTATTCCCAGTAGGAGGCAATATAAGCCACAGAGCTACCTTACAGAAATTTTACAGGTGCAGCTCATTAATGAACAATTGCTCACACACCCATCTATCCATCTGAAGATCACTGATACAAATCCCCTTTGGGGGAAAAGTGAAAAAAGTGAAAAAGTAAACAAAAATGAAAGAAAAAGTAAAACACAAACAAATCAAAAATAAATAAAGTAATCATATTTGGTGTCACCGCATGCGTAATAACCTACTCTATATATCTGTCATGTTAATTAACTCGCATGGTGAATGCTGTAAAAAATAAATAAATAAAAAAAAATCACAGAGTTGCGATTTTTGTTCATCCCGCAGCACACAAAATGTAATACAAAGCAATCAAAAACTCATATAAATGCCAAAGGGGTGACAATTAAAACATCATTTCATCCCACTAAAAAGCCCTTACATAGCTCTGTATACGGAAAAAGAAAAAAGTTATGGCTATCAGTATATACGATGCTTAAATATTGTTTTAAACAATAAAAACACTTTTTTTTAAAGTACTTCAACATAAAAAAACTATATAAATTGGGTATCGCCGTAATCTTCTTGACCCAGGGTGTAAAACTAACTTGTCACATATACTGCACAGTGAACCCTGTTGAGAATAAAATTAAAAACTACTGCTAGGATTGCAGAATTTTCTTTACCCTGCCTTCCAAAAAAATGGATTTAAAACCACTCAAAAAGCCATGACCCCCAAACATTCTACCAATGAAACTGTCAACTCATCCCACAAAAAACAAGCCCCTACACATCTACGTACACAGAAAAATAAATAAACTTTTTCAATAAAAACTGTTTTTAACTTAACGCCACATAATGTAAAGCAAGTAACATAAAACCATACATAAATTGGTATTGCTGTAGTAGTATCGACCTACTGAGTAAAGCTAGCATGTCATTTATACTGCACGGTGACCACTGTAAAAGAAAAACAAATAAACAAAAAAAAACACTACCAGGATTCCTGGATTTTGTTCAAAACTCCTCACAAAAACCTTAATAAAAAGTGATCAAAGCGTCTTATGAACCCCCCTAACGGTACCAAAAAAAAATGTAACTATCAAGCAATAAAACAAGCCCATAATCAGTCTGTTACAAAAAATAAAAAAATTATTTTATATAACTTGACGACATAAAAAAGGGAATTTTTATTAAAAACATTTCTATTGTGTAAAAGTAATGAAACATAAAAAACTATATAAAATTTATAACATTGTAATTTTACTGACCCGCATAGTCACCTTATTATGTCATTTATACTGCATGGCGATCGCTGTAAAATTGAAGCCCAAAAACCAATGGCGGAACTGCATTTCCCGCCCCCCCCTCCCCCCCCCCCCCTTTTCATGGCCCAATGCTAAAAAAAACATGGGAAAACCTGTGTGCCCAAAATGCACAAACCCCCCTAGATGGATCCATGAGGCCTGTTGAATCCCAAAATTTTGGGAGACTTATGGAAGGTTTCACCCTATTCTAGTCTTTGGGGGCTTTACAAAAAGGGCATGCACCTACCAAAAGTACGTTCCAAAAACCCCAAAACGACCCCCCCTTTTGTCCCCGCCCTGCGCCCAAAATTCCCTTTTAAAAAATTAAAAATTTCACTAAAATGCAGATTGTTGGGGAAAAAAAATTTTTCTTCTGTCAAGCTTAACCCTTTAAAAAAATTTTTTGAAAACTTTGGGGTAAATATGCTCCTACATCTGAAAAAATTCCTTAAGGGGTGTTAGTTTCCAAAATGGGGCTTTTTAGGGGTTTTTAAGTTTTAGCCTTAGGTTTTCCGTGAAAACCCGGAATGGCACCTAAATAAATGGCAATGAAAATGAGACCCCAGAGTCCAGTAGGTGCTACTCCTACTCTGAGGCTTGTGGTTGAGCCAAATAGCGCACTAGGGCCATATATGAGATATCTCTGAAAACGGTAGAAACTGGGGAATCAATATTAAGTTGTATTTCCCTGGTCACATCTACCATGTTCCTGTGAATAATGGATAAAAACTGAAAATCTGCAAAAAAAAAGTGAAATTTTGACATTTCAGCTCCATTTTGCTTTAAAGGGGTTGTCTCGCTACAAAGAATAGCTTTCAAATTGTAGGGAACACAAAATAAAGACATTTTCCAAATATATTGCATTGTGCCTCTGTTTTCCCTAAAGAGATACAAGTGAATTTATTACCTCTGTGGCTATTTCAGTTCCCTCAGTAACTGACCTGTAAACAAATCTCCTGGGGCTGTTTGTTCAATGAGATAACAGAGTGAGTCATCACACAGGTCAGCAGTATCAGTCAGTGTCCTGTGCTGCCAAAACAGTAAAAAGCTTGATTTATCTCAAGTAAACAGTCTGTAAATTAGGGCTTTTGTTTTGGGATTTAGATAAGAAGTCCTTCAAGTAGTTTGAAAAGCTAATCTAATCTAATTAGCATCTGAAAGCACAACTTAGCTGTACAAGCATGGAGCTTATGCAAATTAGTATGAACCAGGAAGTGACAGAGAATTTCTTTCATGCATTCTTTGAAACCCTGTGGGGAGACAACTCCTTTAATGTCTGTGAAATACCTACAGTATATGTGCTTGTATTAGGTCAGGTCATGGTTTATTGTCAATATATGCTGTTTATGGACACGTCTTTCCAAGGCCATTTTAACCATAGGGTTAAAGGTGCAACTTACACTGGTCCGCACTCTAGAAGCTCACATGATCTACAGCTGCTGCTGAAAATTCAAATGCTGTTCCCTTCTGCCCCTCCCCCTCCTTACACAGTGCAGGAGAGATGTGTCATGTCTGATGCACCTCCCCCTCCACACATAGTGCAGGAAAGATGTGTGATGTCTGCTGCCCTTCCGCTCTTTACACAGTGTATGAGAGATGTGTCGTATCTGCTTCCCCTTCCCCTCTTTACACAGTGCAGGAGAGATGTGTCATATCTGCTTCCCCTTTCCCTCTTTACACAGTGCAGGAGAGATGTGTCATGTCTGCTGCCCTTCCCCCTCCTTACACAGTGCAGGAGAGATGTGTCATGTCTGCTGTCCCTCCTCCTCCTTACACAGTGCAGGAGAGATGTGTCATGCCTGCTGCCCCTCCCCCTCCCCCTCCTTATACAGTGCAGGAGAGATATGTCATGTCTGCTGCCCCTCCCCCTTCTTACACAGTGCAGGAGAGATGTGTCATGTCTGCTGCCCTACCTTACATAGTGCAGGAGAGATGGGTCATGTCTGCTGCCCCACCTCCTTACACAGTGCAGGAAAGATGTGTCATGCCTACTGCCCCTCCCCCTCCCCCTCCTTATACAGTGCAGGAGAGATATGTCATGTCTGCTGCCCCTCCTCCTCCGTACTCAGTGCATGAGTGATGTGTCATGTCTTCTGCCCCTCCTAATCCTTACACAGTGCAGGAGAGATATGTCATGTCTGCTGCCCCTCCCCCTCCTTACACAGTGCAGGAGAGATGTGTCATGTCTGCTGTCCCTCCCCCTCCTTACACAGTGCAGGAGAGATGTGTCATGCCTACTGCCCCTCCCCCTCCCCCTCCTTATACAGTGCAGGAGAGATGTATCATGTCTGCTGCCCCTTCCCCTCCTTACATAGTGCAGAAGAGATGTGTCATCTATGGAAGAAGATGTTCTGGTTAATTTTTATACCTGTACAGGTGAGGAGAAGCTGGAAATACCATCCAGAACAGTAAACTGGATATGTGGAACAACTTAGTGCAGAACATTTGGCTCTAAGAGCGACAGAAAAAAATTGAGAGGCTAAAATACTTCATTCCTTTCAATGACTAACTGAAAAGATGAGGACAGATTGCAAGCAGGGGCGTAGCAGCTGATACGGGACCCTGCATCCTGAGGGGGCCCAAAAGCCCTTTTGACACACAGGAGATTTGGAGATTTCTGCTGTGTATTTTCTTTTCTTCTTAATATGGATTTTGGTGCATGTTAGGATTAGATTAGCCTCACCCAGTTGGGCTACCCTTCATCCCGGATGACCTAAATACAACCCTTGTTCATTTGCCCTATTAGAGAATATAAAGGTCATAGACTTCGTCATCTCTCTAAGTCCTGGCAGATTCACAGGGCAACATGTATGAACATCTATAGATGTATGAACAGTTGTACACAAAAATTGCCCCATTCTGCACTAGACACAACACTTTTGAATGCACCAAGAATGCGTCAAACTGTCGTGCAAATCCATACCACGGCTGAGTCAAATTTTGGTGCATAACACTCTGTGCGCCAATGTTTGGCAGATAACAGTCAATACGACAACTCTTTCATACATAGTGTTATATCGTACACTATTAATTCCTTAACGACCGCCCACCGTCTTTTGACGGCGGGCATTGCAGGTCGTTCATCTACAGCGACGTCTTTTGAAGTCGCTGTAGGCTTCGGAGTTTGTGACTCCGGGCGCCGCGGCTGCGCTGAAATCGGGGCTGTACTACACAGCCCTGAACCAAGAGCATCTCCTGCGAGCACCGGGGTGCGGCGGAAACCTCCGCACCCAGATGCTTTAACCCTTTGATTGCGGCGGATCATCACCGCAGCGCAATCAAAGGGTTTCCCTGCTCTGCCGGGTGATCGGAACACCCGGTGACCTGACAGAGCCTGGGGAACGGTTGCTGTCCTGATCACTGCCTGTTTCAGACTGACACAGATTATAATGTATTGGCATATATGAATTTGCTAATACATTACTAAGTGTAAAAAAAAAAAAAAAAGTAAAACAGTTCTCCCTTCAAGGAATTAAAAAAAAAGTAAAAAACATAAGTGTAAAAAAAAAATTAAAAAAATAATAAAATAAAAATAAATATTTAATAAAAAAAAATTATTGCGCATACATTACACACACACAAAAAAGCCCTACACATATCAGATATCCTCACGACCATAATAACCTGTAGAATTAATCTAACAATTATTAAGTGTGAAATGTGAATGGTGTAAAAAAACAAGTAATAAAACAAAAAAAAAGAAAAAAAAAATCTGCAATTATTTATAAGTGAACTTATACTATTCCGCCAAAAAGTACAACTTGTCTCGAATAAAACGAGGCCTCATACAACTGCGTCATTGAAAAAATAAAAAAGTTACAACTGTTGAAAGGCAAGGAGGCAAAAACTAAAAAAATTTTCTGGTCATTAACTACTTTTCAGGCCTGGGTCTTAAGGGGTTAAAAACAGACATAGAACTGGCCAGTTGGCGCCAGGTTCATACATGTCACTTATCTCCCCGCACCTACAATACGATCGTATTGTACGAGCGGGAAGAGGAGGCGTAATCCATAGTTCTCATAGAGAACTACCGTAATAATTGGGGAGCATTTCGCTCCTATTAGAGCGCAGTACACCGCGAAATATGCCGCAAAATGCGCCCCAAATAAAGCAGTGTGAACCTACCCTTATAGAGTTGAAATGTGAAAACTTTGATTTCCAGTTTTAAAACCCTGGTGGAGTCGAGGGGGCACCAAAAATACATCCTGCACATGGTGCAAAGTGTAATACAATGGCCCGAGCCCCGGATCTTTTAGGATCCTAGTAATACCCCTGACTATTGATCTAGTGTGGGCCAGCACCTCTCATGTTATTGCAACAGAGTTTAATCCCTTCCCAACATCTGATTTAACTGCAAAAGAATGGACTGGTGAAAGGATGTACAGTATCTCACAAAGTGATTACACCCCTCACTTTTTTGTAAATATTATATTATATCTTTTCATTGGACAACACTGAATATATGACACTTTGATACAATGTAATGTATTCAGTGTACAGCTTGTGTAACAGTGTAAATTTGGTGTGCCCTCAAAATAACTCCACACACAGCCATGAATGTCAAAATCATTGCAAAACAGTGAGTATACCTCTAAGTGAAAATGGACAAATTGTGCCCAATTTGTCATTTTCACTCCATGGTGTCATGTGACTCATTCATGTAACAAGATCTTAGGTGTAAATGGTGAGCAGGTGTGCTAGATTTGGTTTTATCGTTCTCACACTGTCTCATACTTTTCATTGGAGGTTCAACATGGCCCCTCATGGCAAAGAATTCTTTGAGGATTTGAAAAAAAGAATTGTTATATAAAGATGGTCTAGGCTTTAAGAAGATGGCCAACACCCTGAAACTGAGTAGGAGCATGGTGGCCAAGACTATACAGGGGTTTATCAAGACTGGTTCCACTCCGAACGGGTCTTGCCATGGTCAACCAAAGAAGTTGAGTGCACGTGCTCAGCATCATATCCAGATATTGTCTTTCAAAATAGATGTATGAGTGCTATCAGCATTGCTGCCGTGGCTAAATGGGTGGGTGTGGAGGGGTCAGCCTGTCAGTGCTCAGACCATATGTCACATATTGCATAGCTGTCATCCCAGAAGGAAACATCTTCTAAAGATGAGGTGCAAGAAAGCCCACAGACAGTTTGCTGAAGACAAGCAGACTAAGGACATGGATTACTGGAACCATGTCCTGTGCTCTGATGAGACCAATATAAACTTATTTTTTTTCAGATTGTGTCAAGTGTGTTTGGTGGCAACCAGATGAGGAGTACAAAGACAAGTGCATCTTGCCTACAGTCAAGCATGGTGGTGGGAGTGTCATGGCTTGTAGCTTCATGAGTGCTGCCGGCTGTGGGGAGCTATAGTTCATTGAGGGAACCATACATATCAACATGTACTGTGACATACTGAAGCAGCGCATGATCCCCTCCATTCTGGGCTCCAGGGCAGTATTCCAACATGATAACGACCCCAAACACATCTCCAAAATGACCACTGCCCTGCTAATGAACATGAGGGTAAAGGTGCTAGACTGGCCAAGCATGTCTCCAGACCTAAATCCTATTGAGCATCTGTGAGGCAGCCTCAAATGGAAGGTGGAGGAGCACAAGGTCTCTATATCCACCAGCTCCGTGATGTTGTCCTGGAGGAGTGGAAGATGATTCCAGTGGCTGCAACCTGTGAGGCTCTAGTGAACTCCATGCCCAAGAGTTAAGGCAGTGCTGGAAATAATGGTGGCCACACAAAATATTCACAATTTGGACACAATTTGTCCATTTTCACTTAGGGGTGTACTTTTTTTACCAGTGGTTTAGACATTGATAGCGGAGTTATTTTGACAGCACACCTAATTTACACTGTTATACAAGCAGTACACTGACTACTTTACATTGTATCAAAGTTTTATATATTGTTTTGTCCCATGAAAAGATTTAATACAATATTTACAAAAATATGAGGGGTGTACTCACTTTTGTGAGATAATTCCCACAAAGAATTTTTCTTAATTTTTTTCAGTACATTCTATGGTACATAAAGTGGTAACATTAAAAAATATTAAAAAAGTAATAGCTCAACGGAGAGAGATGGAGAAAACAGACATGTTGTCATAAGAAATCACTCTGGCTGATTATTCATTCTAATAGCGTACTGTATACAAATGTTCAGGAGCGGGAGGGAGGTCTTTGGAGGGAGCACTCATTCAATTTTTGCACTGGGCCCACCAGTGAGTTAAAACACCTCTGTTTCCTCCAGGAAGTGATAAAGCTATTAATACCATCCATATGAACAGCAGTGTTAATTCATTTTTCTAGAATATGAAAGAGCCAACGTTGCATATCCTGAGGAAACGGAGTGCAAAAAAATGAAAAGCAGTAAATGTCATCACATAACAGAAAAAATGGGAAGGGGGCACCAAAAATTTGCACATGGCCCCATATAGCCCAAGGCCGGCCCTAATGACAGGTCCCTGTTAAATACAATTCTAGTATCATTTTCTATAGATAAAAGATGAATAACATTTTAGCTTTACTATTTGAGAAGTTGAAAGAATGACTCTTTGTAATTAGGGTAAATAGTAATTAAACTAGTGTGAACACAGATTACTTATGTTCAACCTGTCTGACATTGCTGCTGCAATGCAATAATTATGGAAACTCAATGTATATTTAACAAATTAACAAAGGAGAATGGAGAACCATTCTCATTTTCCTTTCACTAGATTTTCCCAGATAAATTAAGATAAATGTTGATTCCTACACATAAGGCTATGTCAGTGTGGAGTTGCTTCCATCCCAATTGCTATGTCACTGTCTTTAACCCACTTGTGATGTCACAGTTTACCTTGCATGAACACACCTGTGATGTCACATAAGTTGGCATTCATTTACTAGTCTGAAATCCAGTTTTGTTGTCACAGTAGCCTACCTAAATGAAACCCTCCGGTGATATCAGGGCAGCAGCTCACGTGTCTGAATCCAATACGTGATAATATAGTTTTCATGACTGAAGCAGTTGTGAAGTCACCTATGATGTAAATGCAGCTTATCTGATGTAAATCTACTTGGCATGCCACAACAGCAAAACAAACAAAGGCAGTGAAATCATGTCAGCTTACCTTACCAAAATTCACGAGTGATCTCTTCAGACCTTACCTTTCTTACAAGTTAATTAAAGTAAATTAGAATACATCTTATTAAAAAAAGCCTCTTTATGCATTTATAAACTACCCCTGCACAGATTATTTACTGTCAAGATTATTTAGGGATCTCAAGTGTTAATTTCTCGAAGGGTCAGAACTGCTTTGGTGGCAGAAGGAGGACCTACAAGTATAAGTCTTAAAGGGGTTTTGCCACGATCTAATGTTGATGTGGGATCCTCCAAAATGGGTATTTAATCACTTTTCTAAATATATGTAATTAAAAAAGTGAAGCCTCTGAGAGCTACAGCCTGACTAAGATGTCCTTAGTTTCCTGACAGTTTACATTAGACACGACCAGGAGCTGGCAGGAGCTGATCTGGCCACGCTTGCGTTGTTTGCACTTCTTATCTGATGGCAGGGAACATGAACGAGCTTTGAAGGGACTGGGGAGAAAAGATCCTGTGTCTTTTGTATAGAGAATCCACTGGTTGTAATTATGGTTATTATCTGAGTAAACATGCAGAGGCTCCCTGCTAAGCCCTCCTCTCCCCCCTGCAGCAGTTCCTGAACAAATGAAAGACTGCTCAGTGCTTATCTTCTCTCCTGAGCAGATAAGAGGGAGAAACGTGTGCACAATACAGTTAACCCCTTTGGATTAGCCAAATAACATGTTTGTTCAAGTACAGAGACTGAATATCAGGAATGTGCATGGGAGGTGGAGTGATGACATCACAGAGGAGGTACTTGTTTTTTTAAACACAGAAACACAACGCCCCTTTTTCAAGCCTCAAGAGGGGAGTATCAACCTGTTAGGTGAGGAACTCACTTCTTGGCAAAACCACTTTAAAGTTACACCGTTGATTGGTGTATATGAGCAGCATCACTATATAGGACAAGAATAGTAACTTTTACTGATGGTTTTGCCTGGCTTCTTTGTACTTAGTCCTGCTAAGCATAAGCATAATTCTATGTGACTAACCAGATCTTGCATTATTCAGCTCGCTTCATCGTCCCTGGTGATGGAAATTGGAGTTTTTAAAAATGTTTGCAAGAAAATGTTCTAGATATGAAGATGAGAGAAAATATTGTTTTAGTATGTTGATTCCCGAGGCACGCCTTTGCTTGATTATTGATTAGGGATCAGTAAAACGTTGAAAATGAATCTCACTGATGTATCACCCAAGGTAAAATTTTCTATTACAGAACTGTATTTGCAATGGAAGCTAAAATAAATTCATTGACCAAAAATAACATCAAGCTGTTGGAATCAAATTTAACTTTATATGTGTGAATGTAATGATGATATATAGGCGATTACAATACTACAGCGAAAGGGTGAATTTGTTGGGGAAAATTGTAATATAGACTTTAGTATCCTTTTGCCCACCTCCAGCCTGAACACAAAATGAAATATGGTTGAGCATGGAGGCACATGGGTGAGTCAAGCACAGTTATTGGTTTGTTAATTATAACTAGTATATATTGTGCTTAGTATCATTGTTGTTCATGCCATGATTAAGGGGGTCATCCCGAAATGTGTCGGCAGTTCACTGCTTGTGCTGTTTGTTTATCTACATTTTTAATGGAGCATTAATAAAGGATAAAGATTTTTACCTCAATTTTGGGATCACTGGAGCACATTTTTTGATTGGCATGTTTTTCCTACCACCGGGAGGATTCGTGCGGTCCAGGACATAGTACTATAAATTTATCACAGTGGAAGAGCTTACTAGAAATAATATGATAAAATATAACTTTTATTAATCTAGATATATAAAAAACTTACATACCCCACAGCGCTTAAAAAATTCCACATACAGAATAAACCGCAAGACCAATATATCCAAAGGGACAGGCAAAATAAGGGGTCTATTATCAATTGGGATAGGGAACAATTCTAAACCCCAGTAGCCCTCACGTAGTGTCTATAACACTAGCCTAATAGCGGGTGTAAGCACACGTCCCAATAAGGACGGCCCCGACTGGAACCTGTCCCTGGTATAATTTACCCTAGATTTCCCTAAACATTGCCTGGGAAAATATAGGATAAAAAAGATACACCTTACTTTAACAGATGTCCCAATATGTTTCGGCGCCTACCCAAACCTCCTCAGGGGACAATGATTGGTAGACTATATAGATTGGGGTATCAGGATTTGCAAGGGACAGGAGCATATGGCTCCCAATGTCCGGGCACAGCTATGATGTGCTGTGTGACATAGGAATGGTGAGCTGGCTATTTGTTCATTATTTAACATAGGTTCTATATCTCATCTTGTGGCACATTTACTCACAGATATTGCAACTGGACCTGTAGGATGTTGGCGCTGGTGACCTTATTGGTACTATAAATGCTGGACTGGTATCTGGCAACTGGGCAGCCAAGGAAGTATTGCAATCTGGTGGACACATGTAGGGAAACCCTTTCTGTGTGTAGATGAGCATTATCCTGCTGACAAATGCCAGGAGGAAGCCATGAGATGCAACACAGGTGGTCACAGGACATCCTGTACATATCAATGAGATGTTAGCGTCCCCCATATAACTACTCGGAGTGACCGACTGATTATGCGATAGCTTCCCAGACCATCACACTTGCAGGTAGGGCAGTGTGTCACTCTAAAGCAAAAGTAGGGGTTGAGGCACTCACCAGGAAGCCTCCATAATCAATCCTGACCATTTTCATTTCTCAAACAGGACCTGGATTTGCCGCTAAAGGCGATACAGTTCCAGTCCATAGCAGTCCAGGTTTCTTGTTCATGACATCATCGCAAACAAAGGTGATGGTGGTTGGCTGTCAATGGCAGGACATGTAATGGGTGCCACAGGGCTGTTGTTATGGCAGTACAGCTGGTACTACCGTAAGGGCCCAGCCAAACTATCAAATAAGGGGAGGCCCGCTACCACCCCCAGCTACCGCCGCCTTGTTTCACAAGATTGGTATAAAGAACAGGCTTATAGTGTAATCACTTATACAGAGCTCCTGTGTACACTGATAGCCACCACTATGTGGTCACTATATGGTGGAAATATTGGTCTTAGTGTAATGGTTTAGAATGTTGTTATCGATATAATTCATCTTGATATATTGATTTGGTCAGTAACAGTATGATGATATTAGTCACTATATGGTAGTGATATGTGGCGGTATTATTTTGTCTTTGTATGTTGATGTTGTTTGGCAATATTGGTCTTGGTATACTGGCTTGGTCAGTAACATTATGGTGGTATTAGTTACTACCTAGTGGTGACACGTGGTGTCCATTTGGCAGTATTTTTTGGCCTTTATATACATACTGACCCACAAAACAAAGATAACATGTAAATTAAACTGTATAGTGTAAAACTAAACTCCAAAACAATGGCCTGATTGAATTTTTCTTTCTTTGGTGGGTGGAGAGGGGTTGAGGGAGTGGCTGTATGGGGCCCTGAATTTTCTATGGTGCAATGACATCAAATTTTCTTCTGCTAAGCATCTGTAAATGGTCCAGGCTAAATCCGGGTTGTATAATGAAGGTACAATCTGTGTCTGGATGGTAGAGAAGGAAACTGTGGGAGTGACAAATTAAATGATCCTCTCTACTGATGTTCTATCTGGGTTGTCCGAAGCCAGTTTTCTGTAAGCACCCTCATGTAACCACTGCTCTCAACACAACATATGGTGCCAAAAGTACTACAGAAAATTGAACCATCCAGTATTGGGTTCTCTGAAGCAGTACTGATCATCAGTGATGGTATTCACATATTCTATTTAACCATATAATATTAATTTGCATTTTCAAAGGGTTATCCAGCCTCTTAAAACTAATGGCCCATCTACACTCACCGGCCACTTTATTAGGTACACCATGCTAGTAACGGGTTGGACCCCCTTTTACCTTCAGAACTGCCTCAATCTTCGTGGCATAGATTCCACAAGGTGTTGCAACGATGCTCAATTGGTACCAAGGGGCCCAAAGAGTGCCAAGAAAATATTCCCCACACCATGACACCACCACCACCAGCCTGAACCGTTGATACAAGGCAGGATGGATTCATGCTTTCATGTTGTTGACGCCAAATTCTGACCCTACCATCCGAATGTCGCAGCAGAAATCGAGACTCATCAGACCAGGCAACGTTTTTCCAATCTTCTACTGTCCAATTTCGATGAGCTTGGGCAATATGAGCCTCAGTTTCTTGTTCTTAGCTGAAAGGAGTGGCACCCGGTGTGGTCTTCTGCTGCTGTAGCCCATCTGCCTCAAAGTTCGCCGTACTGTGCGTTCAGAGATGCTCTTCTGCCTACCTTGGTTGTAACGGGTGGCTATTTGAGTCACTGTTGCCTTTCTATCAGCTCGAACCCTAGTCTGCCCATTCTCCTTTGACCTCTGGCATCAACAAGGCATTTCCGCCCACAGGACTGCCGCTCACTGGATGTTTTTTCTTTTTCGGACCATTCTCTGTAAACCCTAGAGATGGTTGTGCGTGAAAATCCCAGGAGATCAGCAGTTCTGAAATACTCAGACCAGCCCTTCTGGCACCAACAACCATGCCACGTTCAAAGGCACTCAAATCACCTTTCTTCCCCATACTGATGCTCGGTTTGAACTGCAGGAGATTGTCTTGACCATGTCTACATGCCTAAATGCACTGAGTTGCCGCCATGTGATTGGCTGATTAGAAATTAAGTGTTAACGAGCAGTTGGACAGGTGTACCTAAAAAAGTGGCCAGTGAGTGTATATTGCAGTGTATTTTCTTAGTTCAATTCGACAACATGCAAAATCCTGCAACACTGCTACAAAAAGTTGGGTGTTTGCAAGCTAGGCTCAAATGAATGTAAGATGTCTAAAGTTTGCAGTGTTTCCATGGGCACCATAGCCCCTTCATACAGCTGATTGCCAGGGGTGCTAGAAATGGGACCCACAGAGGAGCAGGGGAAATCTCCAATGGGCCCTTGGGTAGGGCATGCCTGGGACTACATTTTGGGAGAAAAGCAGAGAAAGTGAGACAGAAAGCTGAGTTAGAATGAAAGTCATGTGCAGGATGTGTAGTGATGTACAATAGCTGTAGGGTGGATCCCAATAATCAACTCCACTTGTGAGCCCCAAAAATTAACTCCACTGGTGGGTCCCAAGAGTCAACTCCACTGGTGCCCCAGGCACATCAGTTCGACACTGCTAAGGATAAGCTATTAATCGTAAGACTGAATAACCCCTTTAATATGTGTCTTAATGAATAAAATTACCCCTTTAGCCCTTTGTTCTCTTTCTGTTTTATTTTTTATTTACCTTGAGCAAAGGTTAAAATGAATATACTTCCTGTTGCTGATATTATTCTAGCTTGCTTTTGCTATATTTCAAGCCGTTTTAAACCATACTTTTAAGGACATTTGCTATTTTTGAAACCGATAATAACAGAGAGCACCGGTAAAAAATGTGGCGGTATTGTCTATGTTCTCTTTGTCACTATGGAAACATATGATGTATGAAAAGCTAAAGGCTAGCAAAAAAAAAAAAAAAACATTCCTTTTTCGGTTACATAGGAACAAAAATAATTTCAGGACACTATGCCAGAAAGCTAAAATTTTTTGCTTATAAAAGTATATAAATATAAAATATATATAAAAGTGAAGTATAGAAAAAAATATTTTACCCATGTTTTAATTAAAGAAATATTTTTTTTTTTACTTATACTACAGTAAATTTCCTAGCATCAGACACCTGACTTTTAGCTGCACAGTTGTAGCATGAGTTTTTTAGGGTCTTTCATATGAATATAGCCTTATTCCTTTAATAGTTCTACTTTTCTCATAATCTCATTCTCTCCAAATCTCTTGCATAAACTTCATCTTAAAGGGGTTGTCTCACTACATTGATTCATCTTACCTCAATTCTGTTTTCTTTGTTTCATTTTGAATTCAGGGGCGTGTTTACTGGCTTCTACTAGGCTGCAGTAGAAACCAGGTCTGTAGCTATAGCAACCAGTGCTGGCAGCCTATCATAAGAGATGGAGCAGGTCTGTAGCTATAGCGACCTGAGGAGCTGATGCAGCCCATACAAGAGGGGATATCTAGGAATAGGTAGGACACTGTTAATGGACATATCTTGCAAAGTGACTTGATTTTGCAAGATCTTTAACATAAAAAGCAATCCTTGTAGTCAGACCACCCATGTAAATGATAAAATACTGTCTACCTGCAGTCATCACTAGTGCTTCATGTATACTGTCTTACTGTTTAATTTATAGAGTGTGTTTATAGGAAGCTCCCTCGAATGCTGGATGCAGCTAACCAAAATTTTCCCATTTGTGTGGGATTTGTATATTGTAGGTGTATACAGCTTTGTAGAAGAAACGCTCTGACAATTAACATATATTAACATATACAAAACAAATTAATCAACATGTAATTTTCTGTGTATATATAATAAAATGAAAATTGCATTCAAGGGTAGATCACTCCAAGCAAAACTGATATAATGCTTTATGCCATGAGGGGACACTACATAGCTCATGGATTTAACTGGGTTGTCTCACTACAAAGATTGCTTTTTATGTTAAAGATCTTGCAAAAACAAGTCACTTTTCAATATGTGTCCATTAAGAGTGTCCTACCTATTCTGAGATATCCCTTCTTGTATGGGTGCAAACAGTTTTTTCAGGTCGCTATAGCTGCAGACCTATTTGATCTCTCCTGATAGGCTGCCAGCACTGGTCACTATAGCCACAGACCTGTCTTCTTTTGCAGCCTAGTAGTAGCCAGTCAGGGCTGCCGTCAGAAATTTCGGGGCCCCCTACAGCTAATACACCTGGGCCCCCCGTCAACCCCGCCCCCTGTCAACACCATCGCTCCGCCCCTAACAACCACACCCAGCGACCACTGCCAACCAACTCCCGAAAAAAAAATGCAATTGTACCATTGTCTTTGGATTTAGTTCTTGTTGAATTCTACAACTTTACAGTTTATTTTGGGCAGTTAATGAGTACGTATAACAAGGCCAGCAAATAACATGCATGATCAACGTGTGTCACCACTGTTACTGACCAAACCAGTACATCCAGTCCAATATAACCCAACAATATACAAAGACCGAATAGTACCGCCACATATCACTACATATGGTGACTAATATCACTATGATGTTACTGACCAAACCAGGATACTAAGGCCGATATTACCAATAAAAAACCCACAAATACAAAGACCAAATAATTACCGCCACATCATCACCACATAACTCCAAAGATGCAGAATAATGGCACAATACTGTTACTGAATTATAATCCAATCACAATAAGACCAATATTACCACCATTCAATGACCATAAAGAGGGACATGTATAAAAAACTGTCTTGGTCTAAGACTTTCTTTGTTGCTCATAGAAAACCAATCAGAGCGCCCCTTACATTTTTCCAGAGCACTATAAAGGGGCGTCTGTTGGTTGCTATGAGCAACAAAAGAAAGTCTTACACCTAGACAGTTTTCATACATAATGGTTGATAAAGTGCACACATACATTTATATTTAGTGACTTACGGGTGGTCGTCTGACAACCTTCACTTTCCCTTTTTCTTCTCCATTTTGGTCCTGGACACCTAAGGGCTTTTCTGGACACCCCCTTTCCCCCTGCATAATTTACAAAAAAAACCCTGGGGACTCACAATCCCATGTCAATCTCCTATGAACAAACCCCCCCATCCATATTCCCAAATAGTAATAATTCCCCCTTTGGTGCCCTGGTAGCTTTTTATAGGGCCCCCCATAGGTAAGTAGATTGGGTCCTGGGGGTAGGTAGCCGGTAGAAGGGGCCCCATTAGTAGGGGAGAAATAGGGGGCCCCACATGGAAAAATTGAACGGGGCCCAAAACATTTCCAGGACCGAGCGGGGCCCACAACATTCAGGAGCCTTGCTGGGGCCCCCCCACAACCTTAAAGGGGCCTTGAAGGGGGCCCCCAAAAACCCTTCAGGGGTTTAGGGGGGGCCCCAAAACCCTTTCAGAGGGCTTAGGGGGGGCCCCCACAACCTTTCGAGGGCTATGGGGCCCCACAACTTCAGAGGGCTTTTGGGGGCCCCAAAACCTTCAGGGGGATTAGGGTGCCCCACAACCTCAGAGGGTTTATGGGGGCCCCACAACCTCAGAGGGTTTATGGGGGGCCCCAAACCTTCAGGGGGTTTATGGGGGCCCAAACCCTTCAGAGGGTTTAGGGGGGGGCCCACAATTCAGGGGGCTTAGGGGGGGCCCCATACATTTGGGGGGCTTAGGGGGCCCCCCACGACTTTTTGGGGGGGGATTATGGGGGCCCCCACAACCTACGGGGGCCTTATGGGACTCCACAAACTATGGGGGCCTTTGGGGGGCCCCAAAAACCAAAAGGGGCCTTTTGGGGGCCCCACAAAAATACAGGGGCCTTTGGGGGGGCCCCACAAACTACGGGGCCTTTGGGGGGACACAGGACTGGAAAGTGGCCGGCGTACGGGCATTTTGAAATAATCACTAGGCGCACGTCGACCCGCAAGTGGGCCATCCCCCTCGTACGCCGGGCCCTCCACCCCCCTTCAGAAGCGCGGGACCCCCAAACCTCCATTCAGTTGCACCAGGCCATTCCCAGTCCTGGGGGGGGCCCCCAAAAGGCCCCTGTTATTGTGGGGCCCCCAAATAAGGCCCCTGTATATAGTGGGGCCCCCCATAAGGGCCCCTGTTTTTGGGGGGCCCCTGAATTCGGGGCCTTGAAGGGGGCCCCCAAAACCTTCGGGGGCCCAAAAAATTTATGGGCCTTGAATGGGGCCCCCAAACCCAAAAGGGGGGCCCCAAAACTTTGGGGCCTTGAAGGGGCCCCCCAAAACAAAGGGGCCTTATGAGGGCCCCCAAATACGGGCCCCTTTGGGGGCCCCCAAACTACAGGGGCCTTATGGGGGCCCCCCAAACTACAGGGGCCTTGTGAGGGCCCCCACAGGACTGGTAAGTGGCCTGGCGCTGCAGAGATGGAGTGCAGGGGCCCGGCGCAACTAAGGTGGAGAGGAGGGGTCCAGCGCTATTGAGGGAGAGAGGCCCGGCGCTGCGAGTCACGCTGCGCACCATACTGATCTCTATCAATAACTTACTACTTCTTCAGAGCGCAGCAGTTCGTGACTGGGCAGCCGGGCGGCCCCTCCTCCTTCCTCCGGCCGTGGGCAGGAAGCGCGATCATTTGAATCAGTGAGGCAATTACATCAGCAATAAGCCGTGTGAACTAGCCCTATCAGTTTTACCTGGAGCCTTTTGGGGTTCTCTGACAAATGGAGGAGCCAGCACAATATACAAATAAGTACTGCTCCACTGACTTCATAGCTTTTATTTTTTTTTTCTTGCAGTCCTCCTGGTCATTAGCTTTCATTAGCACTGATATTCTATTGAACTCCTAGAATGTCAAGTGGGTGGTCTTCACAACACAATTCTAAAAAGGGAGAGCGCTCAGGTTTATGCCCTTCCTAAGCAGTGGTCCCCACCACCTTGACAGTCTGCAGTAAGCCTATGACTCATGGTTGGTCAACACTACTCAGGATGAGTGAATTTGAAAACTGTCTAGGTCTAAAATTCACTTTGTTGCCTGTAGCAACCAATCAGAGCGCCCCTCTCATTTCATATGGTGCTCTGAAAAAAAGAGAATGGTGCTTTGATTGGTTGTTATGGGCAACAAAGTGAATTTTAGACCTAGACAGTTTTCATACATGTGGCCCCAAATGTTATCTACTTGATGTTCTAGGACTTCTTTAGCATATTAGTACCAAAACTAATGGTTGATGGACTTGAGGGACTAGTAAAAAAAAGAAAAGAAAAGCTATAAGGTCAGATGAGGAGCAGCTATCCAGAAATGTGCTAAATCAATTTAATATCTACCAAGCTCATTTTAAGATCAATATTAAAAAACTATATTGGGCTAAATGAAAGGGGGTCTGTCAGCACTTTTGACTCCTCAAAACTGCTGACAGCTCTATGACTATAGCAAAGATTATCTGGCATAGATAACTTACTGCAGCCAGATATCTTACTTTATCTCAAAAGCTATTGAAAAGCATTGAGTTGAGAGAATGTTCTGCGCCACAATATAATAATGCAAAGGCAAAGTTAGGCTCACACTAGTTTGCAAAAAGCAAAAATAGAAATCCAGGCACTAGAAACCTTCTTTAGTTTTTATGGGAATGTTGACAGCATTACATAGAGAATAGAGAGTGTAAGCATACTTCCAGTGATGGTCAAGCAGCTTTCATGACTGGAAAAATAAACCATAAAAAAATTAGTTTTATTGTCCTCAGCACCATGATCACAAGACTCCAGGAGGTGGTCCCTTCATGTAGGGTGGTTAGCATTCTCTACATTAAATGCAATCTCAGGACCTCTTTTCAGTACTGAGTGATGAATACAGAAAGTCAAACTTGAAACAGCTCACCACCTCTGTGCTGAATATAACAGCTGAGCTGAATAGAGGAAAATAAACCCGCACCGGTATCCCTAAAAATGTATATCAAAACTTTATTGGTACAAGATTCTTAAATTCTAAATAAACGTGGACATCACAACAAGGTGTCAAGGTCATAAAGCGACAATGGATCTCCTGTTCCCACTCCGGTACTCCAAATCAGTGTCTAAGTGCACGAGCCGGCCAATGAAAGAAAGAGTCAGACGCGTTGTTCTGGTCCAATCTTATCCATGCACTCCTCCCTTTATTCAGGGCGGTACACATATTTATATGAGTAGAAAAAGGGGGCGTGGGCGCATGCGTAGTGGGACAGTCCATAGGGAGGGGTTGAGCATAAAGTTCTCTATTGGTTCAAAGTAGTTGCCAGGCAGATGAAATTTCTGGTTGTATCAGTCAGTGCTTCTTGGGACATGTAGTCGAAACTCAGTCGCTTGTTGGCAGGATATATACATGGAATCGCGGCCATCTTGAATGCCTCAATTCTGCACAATCATCGTCCTCAAATGGATATCTGTATGGTCTTATAAGGAGGAAAGCTTGGTATTTTCTTATAAACAAACTTTAGCTTATTGAAACACACATGTACACATATTAGCATTAACCCTCACATTCCCCCCTAAAATGCCAAGCTTTCCCTATACTCAAACTCTAATTTACAATTAGCCTGTGGAGCTGCTCACACTGGGGGATGGGGTTGGGGATTTCTTCTGAGGATTCGCAGAGAGCCATTTCTATCAAACAACTCCTGTCCTTCCTCTCACTAAACCTACCTTTCGATGTGAGGTCTCCCGTTCTAACCCTAAATTAATTGATTCATTCTGTGTTTTCCTTTACTTGATATGGGGGAATGTCTCTATCTTTTTCATGCATCAGAGGTTCCTGTTCTTGCATTAGAAACATACCACCGGTTCCTCCAGAGGCTATTTTGGCTAGTAGATTTTTATAAAGGGGGACACAACAGCAAAGAACAAACAGCAAAACCACCAGAATAACAGTAGAATTGTACAAATTTTTTGTAACCATTTCTTCCACCCTCCAGTCCAATCCGTCAACCAAAAAGCCCAGGAATTATCCACTCCTGAATTCTCCTTATAGTTCTTTCGATAAATTCCTGATTTTACCACAGGGCAAACGGTAATCTTCCCATACACCCCTGTGTTTTCTGGGATGTTCTGGGATGTAAGTACAGCAATCCTCGTCCAACCATAACCACAAACTCCACCTTTCTCCTTCTCGAGATAAAAAACCATGTCAATTGCCATCGGTTTCTGCATTGGTCATTCTGGTATTGGGGCCTAGCTCTTCGTAAGACACCTTGAATCCATCTCTGCTGTAATTGACAAACCTCTAGTTGGTTAAATAAATATAATTATCCAATCTACATTTTTGTTGATTTGGACCTGTGGAATAAGAAGAGGCAAACCCTGCTGCTATCTGGTCATGGGCTTTAAATCTGGTCCTGGACCCCCCTATGGACTCCTATGGGCATCGCTGTAAAATTTGGAGTCCCATTTCGAGCAAAGTTTGGATTGTTCTCGGCTTTTTCCTTCGGGAAGGTACGCTATGTGGAGCCGGATCCCATGGGACAGCTCAAATAAGGCATGGACAACTTAACCATCGTACATTGACCTTACCTACCCCTGTCTACTTGGGGTTATGGCAATTTTGCTTCTTATTAATCTGGGCCATCCTAATTGCTCCACACAACCTAGAAAAGACATCTTAGCAAGATACCTGTTTGATTGAATGAGGATCACTCTGAGGTTAGGAGTTTTCCTGACAAAATCCTGTCTAGCGAAGAAATTCCTTTCAGAGAATCAAATGGACTGGTATCGTAGGGGAAAAGGCAATAGTAATTTGGCCGGGTAAAGACCATCACCATTTTCACCTCTCCTGTTATGGGCTACCATTGGGTTATGAATCTTAAAAGGGGTTTAAAGAAACTTCACAACTACGATCTGCTCTTATTTTGTTCCTGATAGTGATGTATTTGAAAACGAAAGTCTGCATTAGTTTCAACCACAAATTAGTGGTATTGGGTGGGTTTCCATGTGTGGGTTTGCTCCAGCGCAAGCCAGAACATCCAACATCAGTTGTGGGAGCCTTAATTATGTTATGTTGACCCATCTAACCACAGATATCAGTTATGGGGGATGTCTGTGGCTCGATGGAGATCGTACTCCATAAAATCGTATATTAGGGGATATGGACTCACACTGCTACAACAGCATTGTTGAAAGATCATGCCTTACCGCGGCTGGGGTGGCAGTGGGGACGCTGTGTGATGGAGTTTCCTAGCTGCATCTTTAAGATCTATGAGGCCTAACGATAGGATTTATTCATCCTGTATAAGCCACCCTCGGACGTATTCACCCCAGATCTATCCGAGTATGTGGTTCTCAGTGATCAAGAAGAGGGTAACAACTTCTGGGAGAACAACCCCACTACCGCCAACTTTGGATTGGGCCCCTAGTTAGCTGTCACCGCACTCACAAGGAATCTCCCAATCTATATCCTTACAGTCCCTTGCCTCCATAGGTTAAATATCTCCCAATCTTCACCAGTAGTTCCCATCCTCCACATCGTAACCATTATTCTACAATTCTTTAATATACCCGGGGCGGGTCACACACAATAGAATTGCCCTTAGGTTTGTAAGCTTCTCTATATTATTGGACCCATCTATATACAACTGTGGAATCAGGGGCACAATATCCACAGAAGTTCGCATGGAGACTGTCAAACTTCGGCTTAATGGAGTCCACACACCCAAAAATGGTGCTCCCTCTAGCTCCCTCCCAAATCCCAACAACACGCAAGGCTATATAAGTAGCTATCATCTAGTGGGGGGTCCCTTTTGCAGTGAAGTCGTGATCCAAGTTGTCTTTCCTTCAGTATTGACCGCAGTCGGGTGATCAAAACCATTAATGGACCTTCAAATCTGGTTCGTCTTAGGGGCACTTTATCTTCTGATAGTGTCCTTTTCACATACACTCTGAATCACCAGGTTATGAAGCGTGTACAATTTTCACCTGTATGATTCAGTAAAGAAGCGAAACGTGCAAGTCATGCAAATTAGTCGAACTCTTTAGACAATTCAATCACAAATTGGACATTCTATCACTATTTTTCTCCGAAACGTCGTTTTTCTCTGAATTCAAAAACTACTGATGGTGGGTTTTTACAAGCCCAAACAGAAATTTCAACGAGGGGGTCAGGCCCATGTTTTTCACCTGTGGAAGATGCCCTGATATGTAGAGGAAGCCAATTGGGAAGTTCTGTCCAAGGTATGGGTATCACTAGGTCATTTTCAAGAGTTATTGGTTCTTCAGCGTACCATTCATTCTCTCTACCATCGCATAGCTTTGGGGCATGGTCACGGAGGCGTGTGAGAGCCACAAATCAAGTACCCCTAACATGTTTTCCAATATATTCTCAGAAACACCGAGAAGGGAAAAGCAGGACCCCATGGTCTGACTCGATCACCTGAGGGATTACCAAATCGACAAGCAATTACATAATCAACTTCTTTGCCGTTACATTGGAGGTACAATGTTGGTGTTCACAAGGGGTATCGCTTGCTTGTGGCCATCCTGAGGAACATGTCCACAGCCACAACGTACAAAAAGTGTAATTTTCCACTCGTTTGGCAATCTGGATGATAGTCCACTTGGATCCTGGTTGGAAGGGGAATATTCAGGCATCGCCAAGTGCTGCATGTTGGAACTTGACGCTGATAGGGGATTTGGTTGTGCAGGTGGCACAAGTACAGAATCTACGCTTGAATTGATATGGCACAATCGAGGATCATCATCACCCATGGTGCAAGCACAGCTACATCAATATAGTCCAAAGCATGGTTCATTCCTCTGTGCAGTGGCCCCATGGGCCCAAAGGCCTGCACTAGCCTGGTACAATCGTCCTAGGAGGCAAACATGTCCATTTTGATTTCCATAAGTTTCCCTGCACAGTACTGCCTTACCCTTTTCCATTGTTGTATCTACCATGGCTAAGGGGCCAGGTGTGTGATCATACAACCAACCTGGGTCAATCTCGTGTTGGCCATTCCTGGTTTCCATCTTCAGCTGGTGTGGTCAGATTCCTTTCGCTTGATAAAACCTCTTCTGACTGATCTCTGGTGAATGCCAAAAAGGGGAGTAGATTCTCTGATCCTGCCACTTGGAAGGACCTGCGCCCTAGAGGCCGCTGTCTTGGCGCTGTGGTCAGCGGTATGGTTTCCCCGGTCCCTGATCCTGGCTTCCCTGCTTTTTTTTTCGCTTTACCTTGATCCCATGACTTTCAGGACTGCTACCTTTGTTTTGGCAGTTCAATCAATGGCTGACATATGTACTTGATTTTGCATCTTGCATGCTTCACAAGGGGTTCCTTCTGCTGTGATGAATCCTCTATCTTGCCAGATTATTCCAAAAGTCTGTGTGCCAAATGCCAAAAATTTTGCACGTTAGGAATAGTTGGGAGTCCTGCCCACAAAAAATCAGGTACAATCCATACACGCGGCCTAAAAAATCGAGGCCACTTCCAGCCATAGTAGTTCTGCAACTATATGACAGGAGAAAGCGGGGGCCGTGCTTATCTGCATGAGGATTTCATCTCTGGGTTATTTCCAATCTGATGAAAAGTCCCATCTTCAGTACATACTTGAACCATCTGTCCACAGGATTGAGATCCTTCTTGGGAATATCTTCAGTCACCACTGTGGCTGTGAAGTGATTTCTTACTGGCCTAGAAGATCAAGCACTCAATGGTCTAATGGGATCTTTTTCCTTCTTTGTCATCCTCCAACCTCATCTCCCCCCTGCGCCGTGGAAGAAGAGTGGGGGGTGGGGGCTGGGTTCTGAACAGTGCAGCGCTTTGAAAGACACACATGTGAGGCATAGTAAAGGAGCACTGTAAAGCGTGAGATGGTCGCTGATTGAGAGGTCCATAATGGTTCCGGTCAAGTCTGCTGTAGGGACAGCAGCAAAGGACATGGGTGGCCTGAAAATTACAACATTGATCGCCAGGACGATGTCTGCGGTCTTATCCAGTAAAATCTTTGCGGCGTGTACATCCTTCAAGCAGTTGCCGCTGTACCAGCATCTGGAGCCAGACGTGCTGAATAGAATCCCAAGGGGCGTTGTTTCCCACATGGTCTTGAAGCGGACTTCCAGAGGCGTGTCCCACCTGACTACTGAAAACAAATAATTGCAAAGGCTGGTTGTGAAAGGTAGGGTGGAAATCATTGGTCCTATAGGTACCATTAGGGACATCAAAACTACAGGTTAAGTGCCTTTAAGGCACCAGCGTAACGCTAACCCATCTTCAGATGCCGCCGGTCAAACCATGTCGTAATTCCATGCCTTCTGGAGTATACTGTATTTTGTATCCCACATACATGGAGCTGCAGAAGGTCCCGTCCAAGTTGATTTCACAGGGCAGGTTGTCTGATACTATGAAAAACGGATCATCAAGTCAGGGGGAAGGGACCAGCATTAATTGGCACGGTGAGATGCGACTTATGAAAAGCGACCCTCGTATCCCCACAACCCAGCTAATTATGTCAGAGGAGATCTGGACCCCAGGGGGAATGGGCCTTGGTCTGAAATCACAGATTGGTCCGGCACCAGTGTCCACCATAAAATCTGGAAGGCTGTCCAGCGACAGGAATGTGATAGACGCACCCACATTGTTCAGTTTATATTTATTCTCACCTACAAGAAGAGAACGTGGTGACTAGGCTGTCCTAATACCTTCATTAGGGGGCCCACTCTGGTAAGTTAGGTATTCGACCATACTACTGCGGCCAATAGTAACATTTCGATAATCCGGAGGAAATTTGTGGGATGGCGACCCCCACAATCACGTTTAAAAAATGACCGGTCTGATTGCAAGCGCCAGTCAAACAGGAGGTTCTCTGGACCCTTGGGGGTTCCGTGGGTGGCCTCTGGACTGTGAGGGGCCTCTATAGTAGGAGCTGGTGGTAACATGTGGGCTGGGTACCCTCATCATACACCGCGTTCACACCTTTTTTGTCATTACTATATTTTATCTTTTCCTGTCCATTGCAAACCACTTATTGGAAACCCTTATTACTACAGATAGAGCTCCTTGTACTCTGAGGCGTATAACTCTGGTCTGGTGCGCGCCACAAGACTTCTAAGGTCTTCTTCCAGGCCATCAATCAAAGCTCTAACCACAATTCGCGATTGTATCTTATTGTTAGTGGAAAAAATCCTAGATCTTCGTACTGCGCAACAAACGAGCAGCAAATGTGTCTACGGCCTCCCCTGCTTCTTGTTAGGACCACCTTCAGAGTGAAGCTGATCACGTCAGGCAGTTCTTGGGCCCACACTTTAAGTTGTTCGCAATACTTGGACCAGACTCGAAGGATTGATATGTCTATTCCCGTGGTATCCAGATATTTCGTATGTAGGAGGTACTCATGCTGATGGTTTTGACCATCCACTAAAGTATCTAGATCTTTCCAGTTGGCACCATATACTGCTGGTCTGTGTCCAGTTTTCCTAACAAATTGCATGAAGCTTCATGGGTCAGTAACTTGTTTACCAGAATCTGTACCCGGGGGAAGGGCACATATTGGATTCAGCCTTCTGGCATCACCGGTACAGGTTTCGGCTGAACTTTGGGCTCAGACTGCTGGCTGTCCAGTGCAGAGGAATGGAGGAAAGGGGCATGTGGTTGTCCTCCGTTGGGAAGATCTCCAATGCCCTACCTGTTGGACCAACAATCCTGTGGTGGGTGGGTTGTCGGACACCAAATCTTAACACTTTCTATGATCAAGCATCATGGCCTTCAGTGATATATTGCATAATAGTCCATTAAATGCCAGTTGGGTACACATTTCTAGAATGTGGTATCCATATGATACCTGTGCTTGGCGAAACCCAAAAGTAGTAGAGATTGGAACGTTATAGTCATGTCATCTCGGTACCCTGCATTGCCGCTAAGGGCATTCCAGATGGCAGATCGACAGGATCTCTTCAGATAATTATCTTGATTCCTGCAGTCATAAACAGGGCTAAAACGGTGGTGTATTAGGACTTTTCACATGGCAGCTCGCCAGCTCCGGTACCCACTGCGAGCCCAATTCTAAGGTTCCCTAGATTTAGCCTAGTGAATCGGTGGCACATTCCACTGGACGGGCCTGCCCCAACTTCCCTAATGAGCTTCGCAGCCATCCTCCAGCTTTGGTTAATGCGGTGATATGCTGGACTCACCGTATCAATCGCTCCTACTTTGGGGGTGAGGAAGTCTCCATGACCCTACATTGAACAGTACTTGTTCACTTCGGAGGGTACTTGAACATCTGGACACTCGGGTTCCCAAATGTTCCCCATTGAGTGTCGTACTTGTCTTCTTGTTGGGGGACTGGTATACTTAAGTCCGCCTCCAAAGCTACGGGGTTGAGAGTACTTTGATTTGGGGACGACAGTCCACTGTCCGGTGCCTTGACCTGATCCTAAGAGTTAAGGGCGACAACGGCTTGGTCCAGCCCTGAACTTCCCTTACGATGATTCCCAGGGTCCCCGTCACACACCATATTGGGTGGGAAGATCTCGGGGGCGACCTTCGTGGGGTCTGCTTCCCCCTGCTAGAGTTGGCCTGGAAGCGAGGCGTCTCATCCTCCTTCAGATCCAAGGACTAACAATGCGGCCGGGGGTGGGGGCGGTTTGTGCCTCCTGGAAGCGAAGCCACCATTGTTGAAGCTTTCCCTGATCACTCTCTAACTGGCGGTGGGGGCGGTGGACCTGAAAAGACTGCCCCTGGGAGGTGAACTAAAGATATAGTGGGCCCCGGGACTCATGGTGGTTTCAGGCGTCGCCCTCTGGGTGGGGTTTACGGGCAGCACCACAGACCTTACAAGTTTCCACCCAGCTCCCGTAATTTTGTTCTCGCACATACAATCACCAGGTCCACCCTTCCGGACCATTACGGGGCGCCATTATAAGGCGTGGGCGACAGTGAAGCACAGGGTAGCGGGTCCATCTTAGAAACACAACACACCAAGTATGAAACTCTCAACGGGAACACATTTCTGGTCAACCGATGACAACTATTTCCAGCGCACCCTTCGATTATGCCCCGGTCCCGATACCCACAACTACAGCAACACTTCTATACATCTCTGCAAGGTTCCTCCTTGCAACTCTCAAATGACCTGTGCCATGTCTAACTCATCTCTTTTCACACAACATGCCTCGATACTCTTCTATGATTTACATATATTCTTTCCCTCATTCCGAGCAACTATTTCCACGGACAAGTCCTCAGCGTTCTGCTGGTAGATTATGTTCTCGTTATAAAACATGTTAAACAAGATAGATTTCCTCCTCTACCTCTATTTCCCTGGTAAATACTACACAATGAGTGTCCACCATCCTTGTGCCCAGCGGGTCACAGCCTCGGTCAGCTCATGAACACAAGTTCAAAATATAAAAGTCCCTAACCTAACCAAAACAATAGTCCCCCGTTCACGCGTTGTCTCAGTAAATTACCATCTACTGTTGAGGGCTGTACCCTCCCGTTATTTCACCCAACCACGCCAAGAAGTTTCCCCTATTGAGATTAGATCTACAATAATCTCCGGACCCACAACAGAACTGCTTAATACATGACCTAGCCTGTCCTGATTAGTAACACAGAGGAAAGAGAGTCGCACTATCTTCTCGTGACTGCCGAGGGCTGTATTGAGCAATTGCTACAGACGACCCATACTCTGGTGGGAACAGCGCACAGCAGGAGACTTCAAAAATGACTCAGAAGCTTTTAACCAGTCCGTCACTTTCACAATGGAGTTCGGGACGGAGGACATGTACAGATCCTTTTACTATGACAGTCACTTATTATGACCACCCACAGATCAGACCGGGAAAAACAAATTATAACCAGACAACATCAAAATGGCCAACGGCAGTAGAATACAAAAATATGTATCAACTTACCGTGGACTCGTGAGGCTGCAGTCCTCGATTGATGCTCCGGGGTTTTTTTCACTCGCAGTCCGTTCGTCGGTCTGCGGGGGTCTGGATCTCCCTTTAGTCACGTCCCATCGGGGGTGCCAAGTTTGGGTTCAAAGTCATAAAGCGACAATGGATCTCCTGTTCCCACTCCGGTACTCCAAATCAGTGTCTAAGTGCACAGGCAATGAAAGAAAGAGTCAGACGCGTTGTTCTGGTCCAATCTTATCCATGCACTCCTCCCTTTATTCAGGACGGTACACATATTTATACGAGTAGAAAAAGGGGGCTGGGCGCTGCGCAGTGGGACAGTCCATAGGGAGGGGTTTAGCATAAAGTTCTCTATTGGTTCAAAGTAGTTGCCAGGCAGATGAAATTTCTGGTTGTAACAATCAGTGCTTCTTGGGACATGTAGTCGAAACTCAGTCGCTTGTTGGCAGGATATATACATGGAATTGCGGCCATCTTGAATGCCTCAATTCTGCACAATCATCGTCCTCAAATGGATATCTGTATGGTCTTATTAAGGAGGAAAGCTTGGTATTTTCTTATAAACAAACTTTAGCTTATTGAAACACACATGTACACATATTAGCATTAACCCTCACAAAGGTAAGTTGAAAAAATGGCAAAACCGACGTGTTTCGATCTAGGTGATTTTAATCATGGTTCTAGCTTCATACAAATGGGGGAAGACTATATATAGTCTCCACCTAAGCCACACCTCAAAACTTTATTCAAAAATACAAAACAAAAAAAACATATATGTACAATATAAAATCATTAATACATGTTAAAAAAGAAATAGCTTATTCACATTAGAGGATTCAATAATGCAATACTAAATCAGACCTGTAATTCAAGAGGTTTTGCCACGATGTAATGTTGATGTAGGATCCTCCAAAATGGGAAATTTAAAATCACTTTCTAAAAAATTTTGGGAATTACAAAAAGTGAAGCCTGTGAGAGCTGCAGCATTGCTCTGTCCCCCTTAGTTTCCTGAAAGTTTACATTAGACACTGACAGGAGCTGATCTGGCAGTGCTTGTGTGTTTGCACTTCTTATCTGATGACAGGGAACATGAAGGAGCTTGCAAGGGGCTGGGGAGAAAGTGCAGTGTATGAGGCTGTGTCTTTTGTATAGATAATCCACTGGTTGTAATGTCATTATTTGAGTAAACATTGCAGATGCTCCCTTCTCCCTCGCTCTCTGCTCACCACCCTCCCTCTCACCTCAGCAGCCGCTCATGACTCAGCATGCTTTGTTTATATTCTCGCCTGAGCAGATAAGAGGTAAGGAACTCACTTCATGGCAAAACCCATTTAAGGGGTGAGAAGTATCCAAACATAAAATTCAAAGCGCTTCTCTATTTAACAGTGCACACCTCCAATCACCACCCCTTACTGGCTTTCTATGCCTGAAAACCTAAAATGACTTAAATCACCAGCATGTTCATAATAAAAATGTTTAGAGACATTAAAAGAGTTATTTGTATGTAAATTAGCAGCATCCCTAACATGTTCTTGTATTCTGACTTTTAACTTTCTTGTAGTACAACCTACATATGTTTTGTACAACCTACATAAAATTAGGTGTATTGTCCTCAGCACCATGATCACAAAACTCCAGGAGGTGGTCCCTTCACGTAGGGTGTTTAGCATTCTCTACATTAAACGCAATCTCAGGCCCTCTTCTCAGTATTGAGTGATGAATTGGTCTCCTGATTGGACGCAAGAGCTGGAGGGGCTAGGGAAACATGTAATGCAGACAACTCTTCACACCACCTTTCTGACACTTACAATCATGGCCTTGGGCTCGTTAAAAGTAAGTTGCCTTGTGCAACCTGCTTCACCATCACTGGAGGTATGTTTATACTCTGTTAAGCACTGTCAGCATTCTCATACAGACTAAAGAAGAGGACTTGATGGAGATTTTCATTGCCTGTTGTAGATTTCCATTTCTTTTTGGAAAGTGGTGGTGGAGGCGGGAGTCAAGAGGTTATTTGTGGTCTAATTTTGCCTGTAAATGCTTTAGACTGTTTCATTAGTTCCATTTTTTTCCTTCATAGGAGCAGAAAAGTGAAGGTGATGGAGTGCCAGGTCTGTCTCATAACAAACACCAATGGCACAAAACAGACCCTCTTACTTACTGTCACGGGTGGGCCTGTGAACCCCGTCCCGGGTCGCAGGCACACCCGTGGTCCCCGCACGAGCGGCTCCCCCCCGCATGCCCGGGTGGTGGGCACGCCCCACCCCCCCGGGCTGGTCCCGCCTACTTACCCAACCCGCTCCTGCTGTAGCCCAGTCCCCGGTGCCGCCCCCCCGGTCTTAGGGGCGGCCCCGGCTCTGTGAAATTTAAAGGGAATTTGGGTATTCCCGGGCCGCCCCCTTATTTAAAGGATTGTCTTTTACGAGTTTTCGCCTGTCAGTGCCCGGGTAAGTTGAACTAGGGGCGTGTTTCTTGGTCTGTCTCTTCTGCCCCCACCCCCCCCCCCATCAGCACACCGGCAGCTACGTAACTTCTATACCGGGGGGGGGGGGGGGGTTTGCTCTCAGAGTTCACCCCGTGTTGCCGCCTAGGTCTGTTGCAAAAAGGGCGTCTATGAGTGTAGAGGGGAAGTGAAGCTGTGTGCTAATAGACAGAGGGGATCATTTTTTCCTATACCCCCTGCTTAGCTTACAAGCCTCCACATCTCCAGCAACAACAAGGGAAGTGTTACTATTCAGGATGTCTCACTAAAAAAGGAGCATAAAAGTATTCACATCCTGATCTGTACAGTATTAGTATAGTCCATTCCAAAAAAACCATCATGATTAATAACAGAAGGGCCTGCTGTCACATCTACTGTTAAGAGCAGGAGGGGGCAGGGACCCGGGGTTTAAACCCGGCTCATGGACACAACGCCAGATCCTCCCCCCCCCTCCTTTCCCCTCCAAAAAATTCTGTGCGGGAGGGGCTCCTGCTCCGACCGTCTTCAAAGGGGATGATCTTCAGACCCGACAGCCCCGTAAGATAAAGGGTCAACAGGGCGGCTACTATGGATTTGAGAACTGATGTAGTAATAAACAGGGTAGCTAAAAATCAGAGGGCATTTGTAAGAACAAAATTTGCAAGCTGCTTGTTTTTTAAAGATCTTTAAATTCATAAGCGCCCAATCATTGTATGCGAGACACACCCTCTTTAGTGCCTAGCCCCTACCGTATATTCTAGTGTCCAAATCGTTTAGTGCCAATTGCCTATTGAGAAGCGATCTAGTCTTGTCTGATTACCGGTGTGAGCCAGAGAAGCCAGGTTTGCCTCCGTTTCTCGACCAAACAGAATCTGCCGGTCTGCCTGACTTCCTGCCTGTCCACCACGCGTACTAACCATACCGCCTAGTCCCTGACCTGCTGCATGTCTCCGACTACGAGCCTGCCCTTACATATTCCTGGTACCACGGCTACACCTCGCTGAGCCTCCGTAGTCAGGAGGTTTATCGAACGCTGGTACGACTCTCAGCACAGTCAGCAAGTCCATCCCGTCCCAACACCCCAACAAAATATGGGACCACAAACGAGCCAAACAATCAACCCCACCCTACAATCTTCTGCGCTACCCATCAACCCTGCTGCCCCCCAGCAACCCCGTTCTCGCTTTGCGGCGGCTCTAGGTGAAATCGGGGACTCCTACTCTACATTCCGCTCCCTGGCGTGTCTTACGCCATCGCTTGCGTGGTCCAGATATCCACTATCTCCGAACGTGAACACATTGGGATCCTTACAATTTGGAGTCCGTATCAGGTTACTGTTTGGTACCCCTCATTGACGGGAATGATCTCTATTGCTTGCCGTGCTAATCTTCATAGTCAGATATGAACGGAATCATGTGGCATATCATCCGAATGAATCATGTGAACAGAGCCTAAGTATTCTACTATAATACAATTATAATTCACTACAGTACATCCTTTATGTTACACATTACTTCAGTCGATAGTCGCTGAGTATTTTAGGAGATGTTTTACCGACTTGGCAATAGAATTATTCAGCACACTTATTGTTAATGGGCAATTAATGGAACGCTGTACAATTATTTTTTTACTATACGCATCTGAAGTAATAAATATTAAATGTTAATTTGATTTGTTGGCCAGAAAATATAATTAGAGCAGAAGCAGCGGGGCTGAAAAAACATGGTCAAATATCAGCAGGATGACAGTAATTTAAGTGACTGGCAGAAGCAGATACATAATGATCTAAGTGAAATAAAGAGTTTAGCGACACATATTTTTAAAACAGCTTCTCAGGCATCCTGGAGTCACGTGACAGGGCGGGAGTCAATGGGGCGCGAGCAATTATTAAAGATGTTTCTCTTAATTAATATCAAGTTGGTCTAAAACCGAATGACATGTGAGAATGGGGTTTTTACATCTGAGAGCTTCTTCTCATATCTTACATTAGCAGTGGTATTACATAGAAGAGAGGGGTTCCCAAAGCAAAGATCAAAATGGGCACTAATTATGGTCTTGCCACCCATTGCACAAGGGTCTGGTATAGGTTTATGCCCACATGCTCTTACTGCCTGACTTTTGCCATTTCACACCTTTTGTTGGCTAATCCATTATCTATACACCCTAGTCAAAGGTTACGGTTAATTAAACCAAGGCTGGTAACCATGCCCCAGTTGTAATGTAAAAATCCAAAGCAGTCATTGCCATGGAAGAAGGAATAAAGACTCTCTCTGCTAAAACTTAAAGATTGTTTTTTGGCTACTTGTTAATGGAGCTCCTGTGGTGCCTTCAACGTTTCTTTCCACTGAAGATTAATAAGAACATCCATTGGAGCCTAGACTGGTGCAATCACAGACGAGCCCCTAAGGAGGAGTCCGAATATAAAAATACTTTCACAGCATCACATAACTTTAATATCATGGGCGTAACTATAGCCATATCAGTCATGACAACTGCTATGGGGCCCAGTGGTTGAGGAGGCCCACTCAGGTTCAAGAACATTGTTCCTTTTTGTAGGTAACAAGTAATTAGTGGCTTTCTGCTCTCCAGCACTACTATTTGGTTTCCCACATATGGCAGTATCATTTATACCTTACTTTTTGCTACCTATGTTGCTGTTTTTGTTTATTTTCATTACGTGATGGGGCCCCGTCTCATTTTGCTATGGGACCCGGTGAATTCTAGTTATGCCTCTATCTAAAATGATGACCCTCTTACCTCCTCCTGTGTATAGTGTTTGGTGAAGAATGGTGTGTAATGGCGGACTAGACACTCTCTTTCACTAGAAGACTTTGGGCGACTATTTCCCCCATACTCGACCAACATAACACGTTTATTTACGCCAAAACCACTTTTGATGCCATACATTCTTGTTGTCTAAATGAACTGTTTGTACACCAACTAGGCGCATTCTAAACGCTCGGGACACGACACTTCTGTAAATATGGTGGCACTGATGTGATTCCCCATCGATGCAATGCACCTATTGAGGATTGCAAATTCTCATATGTTTATTGGCACCCTCCGTCGCAATGCGCCACTGATAGGCCGCATTAGCATGTACTAGCCCACATGAATATTTTTGCGCTGCGAGTCTGCGCCGAGATGCGCTCTTTTGGATCGCCAGCAGATGACCAACCTTTTTTTTTTTATTAGGCCATACTAAAGGTATTACCGAGGCAAGTTTTAGAAAGTATCAGGAATTCAGGGCGCACGTTACACTGATCTTAGAAGGCCTAAAACTGGCATAGATACGCCATTTTTCAGACATGTCGCTCTTAATTTAACTTAATGTGTTAAATTCTTTAGAATTAAGTAACCTAGATTAAGTCTTTTAACCAAACTACTAATTTTTTTTTTTTTTTTCAGTTTCAACGAGGTTTATTAGAAACAAAGCAGAGCGCGCGCGAATTACTAAGACCACTACAACACACATCGCTAGTACATAGAACAACAGCGTATAAAACACATAACCATGAACACAAGAAATAGTCTCATTGGTAAAATTCCACAAAGAGATACAGACATGTCGTCCAGTGCCCAAAACAGCATATCAGTTATAAAGGCTGCGGATAGTGCAGCATGCAAAATAGTGCAGTTATGCAATAAAACAGGGGAATACAAAGATTAAAACGCGCATCGTAAGAAACAATATGAGTGGAAAGAACAATCAACGGCCTGCACAGCGAGAAGGACTTTGAGGGTCCTATATGGTCAAGTTGAATCAGAGGCATAAGGCCAGATCACGGCCGTAGGTAATACATATAATGCTGGTAAATCAACATTTTCAGCACACATACCCACAATCACACTGAAGGGGAAAGAGGTGTGGGGGGGACAGGGCTAGAGACAGAGAGGGAAGGGAGTGAGCGCGGAGAGGATGTAAGTTTGAAGGTCTTAGGATACATTAATGTGGCTAGCGGTCAGTGTGCGAGAGGCAGGTGAAGCCTGGAACTGCAACCAGGGTGCCCAGATCCTGGCCAGCAACCGTGCTTGGTCCTCCGTCGTGGCCACACAATTCTTCCATGTGTATAAGAACAATGAAACGACAGTGTACCACCTTCAGATCGGAAGGTGGGTCTGGTGTTTTCCACACAGCCTAGGGATAACGGTTTTTTTGCCGCCTGCAAGGATACACACACACTATACAGAAGGGATTTTTTGTAAGTGGGAGCGCCCATTTCGAACATAAACAGTAGCGCTGTGGCAGGGGTCTTAGGGAGAGGCATTCCATAGAGATCCCTGATGGCGCGGTACATTGCATTCCAGAAGCCCGTCACAATCTCTATATCAATCCCACCATATGTGGATCATTGTCCCTTTAGAAGTACCACAGTGCCAACAGACCTCAGGGACCTGTGGGAACCATTTGTGGAGTACATGTGGAACCCTATACCATCTAGCCAAAATTTTGAAGCTCATCTCTTGAGCATTTGCTCAAATTTAGTAAGAGGTCTTTGGGCCTGGAGAGTGTTTCCAAATGAAGAAAGAAAATATTTCATTTGGAGGTATTGAAAAGGTGAGGAGGCGTGTCCGGGGGCCGTTGCAGCTAAACCTGTGGGACAATCTGAGCGCCGGCCATCACTTGATGAAGGCGTAGAGGTAGGCTAACTTACACACACATCCAAAAAAGAAGCGGGCCCAGACCAGGTGTGGAAAATGAGGGTTTGTCAGTAAATTGGCAAAAGAGACCTGTTTTATCATTAGGGTCTGATAGGTTTTTATGAGAACTAAACGAGTCAAGGTAGTTTTAACCGAGAAGGTAAAGTGAAAGCGTTCACAAGGGAAGGAGCCCCGATCCAGGGGAGTGGAAAAAACGACCAAGCGACAGGGAAGACACACATCGCAGCACAGACAGTCCAAATTTTCTGCAGTCCCATTGGCATATCAAATCTAGCAATCTGGCGATGCCGCAGCAATATACTTTCAAACAATCAGAGAGCCCCAGCCCGCCCAGGGTTTTATGCCTAGTGAGAGTAGCATAGGACAGTCTGGGACGCGTGGAGGACCAGACGAATGACGTGAAGAGACGTTGTATGTGGCTCCAAAAAGAGTTTGGAATAGAGATAGGGATTGGTTTGCAAAGATATAAAAATGCGAGGCAGTATTGTCATCTCAGGATATTAATCTCCCAAACCAAGAAAAGCATTGCATGGTCCCCAGTGGAGTTTAAGTCCCGTGTGATTTCTGTGACATACAGAGTTCAAAATGAGAGAGAAACAGATTCGTGAGCGTGTTTGCCGGAATGCGTTAATCCCCCCAGTACGGGAATGAGGGGTGGTCTCGCTTGAGCTGAGCAAGAACTGGAGGGGGCAGAACCACACTCATGGCCTCGGATTTAGATACATTAATTTTGAAATTCGACCACGTGCCAAACACCCGGAATACAGACATTAGGGAAGGGAGGGACACAGGTCGGGTTAGTTCATGTATAAGCTAAAAGATCGTCATGCAAGTGCAGAGCATTTATATTCTTTCCCAGCAATATGTAATACCTTGATGTCTGGGTCATTGCGTATGCCAGACTAGCCAAATTCTCCATGACCAGAACTACAGGAGAATTGATTAAGGGGCAGCCCTTTCTCGTACCATGTTTTGATCAAAACGAATCCGAAAGAGGGCCATTTGAATTTCATAGCGGAAGGGGGTTTGGTAGAGAGCAAGGACCCTGGAAAATAAAAAGTTGGGTCCCAACCCCAGACCCGTGAAGAGTAGCAGTTTAAGCTGTCCATGAAATCCTGTCAAAGCGCCATTCTCAGCATCCAGGGAAGGACCATTAATGGAATTCCTTGCGGTTTTGGGCATGATGTATGGATACTATGGTTTTTAGGGTGTTGTCTCGGGTCCTCCCTGCCCGTGGAAAAACCCACCTGCATCGAGGATGCTACGAGCTTCGGAGCACATGTTGAGCCCTATATAGCTAGAAGCTTTGCATACAATTTAATATCTACAATTAGTAGGTAAATAGGCGGTAACTACTGCAGTCAGAGGGATCCTTGCCTGGTTTGAGTATTAGGGCAATGTGGGCTAGTGTTGCAGACGTAGGGAATGGGTTATCCGCGGATACATGGTTTAAAGCACGGAGCAACAAGGGCTTTAATTCGTCTCTGAAAGTTTTGTAGAATTTATCTGTAAACCCGTCCGGACCCGGACTCTTCCCGCTCGGCAAACCCCGAATAACAGAGCAGATTTCTGAATCCTTGAATAAGGATTCAAATTCTGAGAAATCGATAACATTAGAGGGGGCTGTAGGGGGAGTGGGAAAAGCTGGCCCCACGGCAGAAGGGACAGACTGTGGAAAGTTGTACAGTTTGGAATAGAAGGCCCGAAAAATTTTGCCTATCTCCTCCGTCGTGTGGGTCATGGAACCATCCGCCGACCTGATCTGGGTATAGTGGCATTGCAAGACATTCTCGTCGAGCGCCCTTGCCAACATCTTCCCACATTTGTCACTATACTCGTATAGGCGGCTGTGGCCGACCTGGAGAAAGCGTTTCCAAGAAGTTTCCAATAAGCGCTTCACCTCTAGTCTGGCCGCCAATAAATCTCGTAGGGTGTCCGCCGCTAGAGCGTGTTTGTGTTTAAGTTCCAGCGTGGAGACCCTGGATAGGGCCGCCTGCATCTTACTCGCCCTATCCCTCTTCAACCTCGAGCCATGCCTGATCAAAACACCCCGTATAACACACTTAGCGGCCTCCCATTGAATCAACGGGGAGGAGGTGTTGTTGCTATGATCCTGCATAAAACTGGTAAATGGGTTCCTGGATAATCCTGCTTACACATACAGTGTCTAGCAGCAGCGACTCATTGAGACGCCACGACCAGGCAGGCCTAGAGGCAGAAGGAAGGGTCAGCGAGCAGTATACCGGCGCATGATCAGAGAGGAGGATGTTACCCATCTCCGTCGAGGAAACCCATGATAGTGCTCCATGCGACACCAGTATGTAGTCTAATCGGCTATATACATTGTGAGGGTGCGAATAGAAACTAAAGTCCCTGCTGTCTGGGTGTTGTAATCGCCAAACATCGCTAAGTTGCAATAAAGTGTATGCTTTTTTAATGGCTTTAATAGAAGAGTAGGAGAGTGATGACTTACCAATGATTTCTAGACGGGTCTAGGTTGCGAATTCAGTCTCCACAAAATACATCGGTTCCTTGGACTACGGGTGTCAGCTTCTCCACCAGGCGAGTGAAAAAACCAGCCTGCCCCTGGTTTGGAACATAAACGTTGATAATGGTGAAGAGATGGCCCCCCACGTCAATAATCAGGATGATATACCGCCCATTGGTGTCAGTCCAGCATGCCCGCACCTGGTGCACAAGAGATTTATGGAGGGCTATCGCAACTCCCCTGGACCTGGACTCTCGACAATTTGCAAAAAACCAAGTAGTATAATACTTGTTTCGTATATTAGGAACATGGCCTTCCTTGAAATGTGTCTCCAGCAGACACACCACTTTAAGTCGCTTTTTATGGCAGTGATAGAGCACCTGGGACCATTTGCTGGGGATGTTGAGGCCTTGCGCATTGAAGGATGCAAAGGAGATGTCTGTCATGTCTCTTAACTCACAGGGCACGAGAAGAAAAAAAAGGGAAAAATGAAAAGGGGGGGGAGGGGAAGGGGTAGGACAACCACTCACAACAATCTCACACACACAACCAGGAAGCAGGCAATACAAAGGCCTGCAGCTGGAACTACGGGGTCGGCTAACAGAAGCCAAACGTCCCTAAAACCTAGAGAGAGGTCTGTATCGGGACTAAGTCCTATTGGGGGGTACAAGAAATCAGGATGAAGCAAGTATACGAACACAAAGTGTCCAGGCTCCATCGTCCACATGTTGCGTAAAAGGAAAAGCAGTGCAGAAATGGCTGACCCAAATATATGAAAAGGAACAGTAGGTTCCAATGTTAGGGAAATCTTAATATTAGTAGAACAATTAAAGGAGAAGACCCAGAGCTGGCTAGGAGCAAGAGAAGAGAAAAAGAGGGGAGAAGAAGGTGGGGGGGAGACGAGACGAGGAGAGGAGGAAAGGAAAAAAAAAAAGGGGGGGGGGAGGGAGGGGGGAAAGGAAGGGTGAGGGGGGAAATGAGGGAAAGGAAGGGGGAGGGGGGAAATGGGGGAAAGGGAGGGAGGGAAATGGGGGGAAAGAGGGGGGAAAAGAGGGGAAAAGGGAGGGGGGAAAGGGAGAGAGGGGAAGGGAGGGGGGAAAGGGAGAGGTGAATGGAGGGGAGATGGGAACGGGAAAGATATTAGGACGTTAAAAGAGAGAAAATTTTCAATGACCAATTAAAGTAAGGCATATTATAGAATGAGAATGTCCATGTAAAGATAAATACTCCCGAAAGGATACTCAAGGGCCACAAAGCCCTAAACAGGTTGACACATCATCCAGGAGAGTCCTCATGGAGGGTTGGAGATCGTGGGAGAGTCGATACGAAATCGTCGACGTCTGTTCTTTCGCGGGGGTAGGCCTTGCACATCCCATGGCGCCCGGGAGCCGGAGGTATTGACGGTAGATCCCAGTAAGGGCCATGGAGGAAGGACAATGTCCTGAATGTTCAGTCCTGTAGCACCGAGGGGATATCGTCAGGGGAGCGGATTGTAAGTGACTTCTCTTTCCCCTTGACAGAGCGAAGGGAAACCCAACGGTAAGGGAATACAGCCGCTCCTGTTACACAAGAGGAGGTTTTTAAGAGCGCTCTTTGGTCCAGGTATGTCTGGAGAGGTCCTGAATAAGAAGTATTAGGGACACTCCTTGAAGAAGAGTTTCTGCCTCTGGCGAGCACGCCGTAGAATATCATCCTTCAGTTGGTAGAAGTGAACCCGACAAATAACGTCTCTCGGCTTCGCAGGGTCCAGCGCTGGAGGACGAAGCGCTCTGTGGGCTCGGTCTACTTCAATGGGGGCAGTTGGGTGTCTTTCCAACAGGTCGTTAAGTTGCAATGAGCTCAGGATGAGGTCATTGGGCGTAACTGATTCAGGCAAGCGCCAACTCAATATTATTGCGCCTGCTCCTTTTTTCCAAGATCATCATGTGCTGGTGAAGCGCAAAGACCTGGGCAGTGTGCAGGGATGAGAAGACTGAAGGGCTTGCATGGTCCTGCGAAGTAATTGCTGAGCCATGTTCCATTGATGACACTTAGAGCTTAGTGAGGAACAGTTCAGATAGAAACAGGAGATTTCTAGCACTACATTCAGTTTTACGATATGCTTTGGCCAGGCTGAGAGGTCGTTCTGGAGGGTATAGACTGGAGTGAATCTGTGCAGATCCGCCAATGGTGACGGCCGTGTCATCTGCCAGTACATAATAACCAGGGGGACTTTATGTAGTTATCCAGAGGAAAGTGGCGATGGGGGGGCGCTTCCATTTGTTGTTGAGAGGAGACTGAGATCTGTGGCGGCGGTGTTTGAAGTACACCAAGGCTGGTTAAGTGAGGCAGAAGAGGTCAGGCACCATCATATCAAGGGGTAGCCACCCTGTGTGAGGTAGTGAGAAGGCCGCACGCTGTGGTAAGGCTGCCCGCGGGCGAGTGCAGCGGGTCTCCCCAAGAGGAGCCGGTAGAACCACTGTGGGGAAAGGCCTGCCAGCTGGGTAAGAAGGGGGTTGTGCCAAGGCCATGCGGTGTTGGCAGCCGCGGGTGATAGAAAGAGTTTGGGGATGATTCTGGGAGCACACAGTCTCAGCAGAGCACAGGTAACCTGTGCAGAAGGGAGGTTGGGTGCTAGTGTGCCATTTTGTGTTAGAACTCCATTACAGGGGTCAAATTGCTCCAGAACCCCATCTGGGGTAGGGGGCCCAAGCTCTGCACCCTGAGAGGAAGGGACTATGGGCCCCAGGGCGCTGACTGGCAAAGCAAAGGTGGTGGAGGCCTGAGGGGTTGGGATCAGCAGCTCCGTGGGTGATGGGACCGGAGAGTTCAAAATGGAGACACGCAGGGAGTCCTGTGTCCCCAGGCCAGCCCCCATACCTTGCTGGTGAGCCGCATGTCGGTCCGGCGCAGCCTGCTGTGCAGGGGTGATTTCTGGTGCTTCCGCCCGGGCTCCATGTACTGGCGCACCATCAGTGTCAGTGCGCTGAGCGGGGATGTCCGGCATGCACACTGTGACCGGCGGTCCCGGAGAGGAGCGATGCGGCGCCTCTGACGCAGAGCCGAGCTGCCCAGGGTACGGCATGCAGGAGGGATCCGGAGCACCATCTTCTTCACTCACGCGACGGACGGTCTTCACAGCGGGCCAGCCGCCCGGCGTCTGCGATGAAGCGGGACTCGGGATCCGGTGCGCCGATACTGCGCAGTCCTCCGAGGGCCAAAGGTTGGTTACCGGAGTGGAGGGAGCAGGAGTTGTCTGCTGGGATCCCGCGCGCATTGTGTTGTCTCCGCCATCTTGCTTTGCCCCGAGTCTCCCGGCTGCAGAGCGGGCCGATGGAGCTGCCGGGTGAAAGAAAGCCCCGATGTCCCCCTGGGGGGATAGGGGGCGAGCAGAGGACTTTAGGGTCTTTCTTTTCGTTGCCTTTCCCATGCTGGGTAGATAGGGTCAGCCAAAATAGTGGAGAGGGACGAGGAGCTCCTGAAGACACGTCTTCACTCGGCCATAGGTAGGACATGCCCCAACTACAAATTTTTTAATTCTCATTCCACCAGCTGCCCTTGTTTTCCGTTTTGCACTAGGGGCAGAAAAGCTTTTCTGAGAGTTCCTGAAACCCTGCTAGTGGCCGGGACTGCCTGCTTCACAAAGCTCTATAATAATGTTTCAGATGTCAGTTAGGAGATAATGTGGCAAAACTTTGATATTAATTTTGTTAGAGTGTATTTGAGAGTTTTTATAGGGTAAGCCGCCGATAAGTGGAGTTGCCCTTTTGGGGGAAGGGGAGGAATCACTCTGCTGTCTGATAGGGGAGGTAGTGAGGTTTCTCTCAGGAATAGCTTTATGACTGTTATTTCTCCTTTTTCTCCCTCATAGTTTAATATCTATTAATATATGGATATAAAGTCTTCAATTTGAATGTGGCAAACTAAAGTGTATAGAGTAAATGACACTACAGGACTATCGCCATAAGGAACTGTGGGTGCTTTTCTGGTATTTTTTCATTCTTTGCTTAAAGGGAACCTATCATGTTGAACATGCTATCAGATCTGCTGGCAGCATGTTATAGAGCAGGAAGAGATGAGCAGATTGATATATAGTTCTATAAGGAAAGATTCGGCAGAACTTGTGTTTTATTCATTTAAATCCCTTCTTATTTTGGGTTAAGGAGTCCAGTAGGCGATGTTATCAACAGACCTTCTTAACAAACTCAAAGCCCTCGGTCCACTTCCTGAGGACAGCATTTTGGCCACCATGGATGTAGAATCCCTGTATACAAACATTCCCCACAAGGATGGAGTTGCAGCATGTCAGGTGCACCTAGAGAAACAGACCCCAACAAAAACCAGTCACACAGCTCATCCAGTTCATACTCAGCCACAAACTATTTCACTTTTGGAGAAGACCTGTATCTACAGCAAATGGGAACTTCCATGGGGTCCAGATGTGCGCCCCAATATGCAAATCTCTTTATGGCGGTATTGGAAGGAGCATATTTATCAACATGCACCACCAAACCCATGATGTACCTCCGTTATATCGATGATATCATTGTCATCTGGACTGCGGGCGAGGAGGCCCTAATTCAATTCCATAATGACTTCAATAACTTTCACCCCACCATCAACCTCAAGCTTACCTATTCAGAGAACAAAATCCACTTTCTGGATACCACAATACACATCAAAGACCACCGGCTGCTCACATCAGTATACCACAAACCCACAGACAGAACGGCCTACCTCAGGAATGACAGCTTCCACCCCAAGCACACAAGGCAGTCTATTATCTACAGCCAGGCTATACGGTACAATCGGATTTGCTCCGACAAAGCAGACCTGGACAAGCACCTTCTGGATCTGAGGACAAAATTTCTCAAACTTGGATACAGACCAAAATTGACTGACAACCAGATCAGCAAAGCAGCAGCCATCAACAGAGACAGTCTGCTCACGTACAAAGAGACCCAGAATGAAGAACGAGTACCTCTAGTTGTCACTTACAACCCACAACTGGAGATCCTACGAAAGATTGCCAAGGAACTTCAACCTGTGCTACATAGGGACAACAGACTCAAGGACATATTCCCAGTCCCCCCTCTCCTTTCCTTTCAGCAACCACCAAACCTGCGGCGTATTATTGTCCGGAGCGCCCTGAAGGCCCAAACAGAAAATGGCACCTCACCCTGCCTGCAAAACAGGTGCAAGACCTGCAGGCACATCCACACTGCTGACAGTGTACCCGTCCCACAATCCCAACAGGTGCACAGAATAAGGTGGACATTTTCCTGCAGGTCTTCCAATGTGGTGTATCTAATCATGTGTGTGCAATGTCCGACCACAGGCCTCTATGTGGGGGAAACAGGGCAGAGACTCAGTCAGCGTATGAATTCACACAGATTTACCATTAACAACAGCAGAACAGATCTCCCAGTGGCCGCACATTTCTCTGGAGAAAATCACTCCATGGAAGATTTACAGGTTACAATCTTAATGGGAAATTTTAAGACTCAGAGGGAGAGGAAGGAATGGGAATATAAATGAATGCAAAAATTTAAAACTGCAAAACGGGTTAAATAGTCATGCCAGCTTCATGTCAAACTATGTGTGAACTGTGAGGGCAACAAATCACCCCTAATTGCATATAGATAAGAGAAATAATTACTGATCACTCCTGTCACACCTCACAAGTTTCCAGACTGTTTATTTCTTGACCTGTTGTAAATAACTGCTCTACTTATATTGCATTTTGTTATTTTTAAGAATTCTAAGATCCTTTGAAGAGCCATGTCTTTTGTGTATAAAAAGTCTGTGTATTTTCAGTTTATTGTATAACATCATGTCTGAAGAAGAGAGCTAGTCCTCTCGAAAGCTCACTATCAAATATACTCAGTTAGCCTCTAAAAGGTATCGCCTGATTTCTTCACTCTTCTACATATGACCTAACCCTACTTCCCGACACCACAAACAATAGGACTCACACCTATATCCCCTGGTTCAGGCTTCTGTAGGTTTTCTGCACCTGCTTCTCTCCAGCCTGGGAGCAAGAGCACTATCCAGCTCAGCAATCTCCCCCCAGTTCATCTGAGCCTCCTGGCTTATATATTTCCAGCAAAACTTAGCCTTGGTATGTGGGGTGTAGTCATCCCATCCTACACTTTGACTACTCCAGTAAAGAGCTGGCATGGGTAGACTACTACAAGCTGCTATAATAAAAGCTGCAAATTGTCCAGTAACCTAGGGTTAATCAGTCAAAACTGCCAGCTCCTACTTCACTGGGGCCAGGCACTTCGGTGACACGTACCTAGCAGTTCCCACTGCAAACAACCCAGTGGCAGAGACACAAGACACAAGTCACTCTTCCACAATACACACACATTACAATAATACATATATATATATATACACATTACATACATACCTTACATACTTACATGTATATACACAATGCCTACACATTACACACTTACAGTTGAAACCAGAAGTAATACATACATACACACATTACACACATACATACACATGTACACACCATACATATAGACAATGACACCACATGTACACATAGATGAACACTAGCACATGGATGCATACCACCCATACCAGGTAGGCCCAACGTTCAAGCTCTGGGCCCTAGTGCAAAAGTGATAATGGGTCCCCATTACCTTGTGCATTCTACAATATGGTGACTTCTTATGTGGCAGAAGGGCTTATGGGCCCCCTCAGGCTGCAGGGCCCGGTGGTGACTGCTACCACTGCACCCCCTATAGCTACGCCCCTGGCACATACTGTATATACGCAATGCCTACATATTACAAACATGCATAAAAACTGTAGTTACACATTCATACTCACCTGTCCTGAGAGGAAAGCAGAGGACATAAATGTATTTTTACTATTTCACTCCATATGTGATTTAATAGCTCTACAATGTGAATGTAAGTAAAGATGTTTCTTTTTTTGCAGCTTCACTTTTTCATGGGTTATTTAAGTGACAGAGCGATGTATCCGGTATCCCTTGTTCACACACAGGCCTCTGCAGGCTTCTCAGCTGCTGACAGATCATTTACATTTTAAGCCTTGCAAAATGAGAATGGGTTATCTTGTTGGAAAATGTCACTACTGGCAGCACTGTGAATGACAGCATGGAGACTGAGGGCAGTAGCAAGTTGTTTTACTGCTAGTGTTCCAGGAACTGCTGACTCCGCATTTTTTGGCTCTACTAAATTACCAGTATTCCCATAACGCTACTCTGCACACTCTCATACATGGCTCATGTATCAACGTAATCTAGTACAGGTTTCTCAGTGCTGTATTACTATAAGATATAGAACCTGCTACTGTAAGGGTGGAAGTACACAGGGTGCATACAACATGGTTGCTGCATGGCCACAACATAGCCAAGAATTATATGCGACATGCTGCATTCATATTTTTAATTGGCTCCATAAGGTCACGTTCACATGTCAGACTTTTAGCTTCGGGAAAATCCAAAGTGGTTTCCTCAGCAAAAAATCCAAGGTGAAACCTCAGACATCTGCCGAGGATTTTTACCCAACAGAGAAATGTTTTCGCCTCTGATTTGGAGTGATATAGCCCTATATAAATGGGTCTAACCCACGTCCCTCCAACCCATCCCACAATACATAGCAGTACATGATTAAATTGCTTCGTATTCTGCAACTATCGATCACCATGCCTGGCCATGCACTTGGGCACAGCAAGGCATGTTAACGTCAAAGACAACCCACAAGCCCCGGTTAGGCTTCCGGTTTTGTTATGGCAGTTATTGACACCCTGTGATCTTATGGTGTTGTGCCGATGGAGAAATCTGAGTCACTCTGTATACCGCACAGTGAACACTGTAAAAATAAATGGTGGAACTGCGTTTTTTTCCCATTTTCACGGCCTAATGCTAAAAAAAGCACTAGAGGTGGTCAGCTTGGAAGGGTGAGGGCAGATTCTTGGTAGAGAAAAGGAGAAATGGAGTTCAGAGTGTAGGTAGAGAAGTGGGTTGCAGTGGATGGAGTGGTGAGAGACACCGTAAATGATATTGCGATCTCACCCATTTTCCAGTCCAATACTGGGGCATGAAGCTGCAACCACGGAAGACTCAGGAGAACTGTTGAAGTGGAGTATCAGAGACACTTTGTGCAAACTTCCAGCCAGTAGCATCAGCGGTTCAGTGCGGTAAAGAACAGAGTCCTTCAAGTCCTTCCTCTCAATTGACAGAAGAAAATATCAGAGGCTTGTCTAGCCGAGTGACTGGTAGACGTTATTTGGAAACCAGAGATGAGTGAATGAAGTTTTCTGCGAAGTCAGAGTTCAGGACAGCAGGGACTTGAAAGCTGAGACCAGTTGAGAAGCTAAGAGTAATTGGCATGGTGAAGCATGGAGAAGACGCGTCTTCACCTAGGGTCGCCTCTCCCAAGAGGCTTAGGCACTGGAGTGTCTCAGACGAACTATGGCAGTTTCTCAGGAAATGTTCCATGCTGCCACAATATAGGCAGAGTTTCAGACTGCGCCAGCGGGTGCATTCTACCTCTGTTAGATGAATTGTCTTTAATTGCCTAGGTTCATCACAAAAATCAGTGGCAACAGAATAGTACTTTGGAAGACTGGTGTGAGGGGAGACTGGGAGGACTCCTCTTGCTGCCAAAGCTCTATTTGTCTCTCCGAACAACGAATATTAGTTCTAGAGGCCAAAACAATGAGGTCATCCATAGTAGTACGAAGATCACTACCTACCAGCTCTTGCCCAGCAAGACCTTTCTTGAAGGTCACCATGAGTGGGGTATTGCCCCACTGTAGAATTACCTTATCAGAACCAAAGCAGAGATGATGCAGCAGAGGAATTGCACCCAGGTTAATCAAAAACCCTATGGAAGGCCTTCAGAAACGCTTTCAGGTTAGCCATCAAGAGATCCCCTCGCTCCCAGAGGGGCGTGGTCTATGCCAGGGTTTCACCAGAGAACAAGCATATAATGAAGGCTACCTTAGCTCAATCCAATAGTAACTGATGCGTCAGGATCTCGAAGTGAATGATGCATTGGTTAAGAAATCTGTGGTATGTCTTGGGGACTTCCAGGTTGCTACCCCTGATGTGGCCTCTCACGGTGACAGGCACAGAGTCAAACATAGTACCCAGGAAGCAGCCAATGGTAGTCAGAGTTCAAAACCAGGAACACGATAAACAGAGTGCAAGGCAAATGCTAGCAGTGGAATATCAACAATCTGGCACAAGTTGCAGGAGAAAGTAGACTAATGAGGAGCAAGGCGGCTGGTCTTTGGACATCAGGGATGTGCTGGTCCTTTACATCTTAAAGAGCTGCGTACACGCCCTATGGACCAGAGAGCGGTGCAGGAGCCAGGAGAGTACTCTATAGGGCGGAGAGCGCCTAAACGACTGCATCAACGGACCAGAGAGTGGACTGCCGTGCGCATTGTGAGAAGCTATTACAAAATAGTCCAATGCTTTGCTCTTAGCCATTCTTGGATGTTTTTAGCTGTGTGTTTTGGGTCATGATTAGTGTTGAGCGATTATTATCGACAAAGTTGAAATCGGCACGGTATTTATGTTGATCGGATTTTTTCGATCACGCGATAATTTAGGTTAAAATCTGCGCATAATCTATTAATATCGCTCAATTTTCAGAGCTTCTTGTCATTCTGGCGGCCAGCAATTCAGCTTAGAGAATAGAGCAGGGTGAACTGGGTGTGCAACGTCATGACTGGGATGTGCATGGTTGCGATTGGCTGGAAAAATCACATGACCTCGTTTTACATAGAACAGCCTTTCCTGTTCTGTCTCAGTGTGTGTCTGTGTATCATAAGAGCAGGACGTGTGCTCGGTCTCTGTCAAAACAGCTCAGCGAAACTGTTCTATTTGTTCACAAAGAAAACTATGCTTTTAGCTGTGAACATTGGTACTTAGGTCGATTAGAGCTTTGCAGATTTTAGTTACTTATGCTGAGAATTTTACAGGAGCATCTAGCGCTGTACAGCCATGGGGGGAGGGGCGGGTGCGGGCGAACACAGACAGACAGGCTCTTTAAAGGAGAGAGGATATTGTGCAGCCCAGACTGTGTTTAGACCCTGCATTGCAATGGGTTTTTATTAACACTTTTTGGCCAGTTTTTTGGTGAAATATTACTTGTATGTTGTGCAGCCTGTACTTATATTAGGATACAGATCTTTTCTAGTAACTGCAGGTGTATTTGATAGGTGCAAAACTCCACTTTTATTATCCGTATACATTTCAGATAGGTGTTTTTTTCACTTTGGCGCAGGCCAGCTTTGTTCATAGAGCCACCTTGCACTTAAATTTGAATACAGCAATTTTGTAGTAACCGCAGGTGTATTTGATAGGTGCAAAACTCCACTTTTATTATCCGTATACGTGTTTCAGATAGGTGTTTTTTTCATTTGGCGCAGGCCAGCTTTGTTCATAGAGCAGCCTTGCACTTAAATTTGAATACAGCAATTTTGTAGTCACCGCAGGTGTATTTGATAGTTTCAAAACTCCACTTTTATTATCCGTATACATTTCAGATAGGTGTTTTTTTTCACTTTGGCGCAGGCCAGCTTTGTTCATAGAGCCACCTTGCACTTAAATTTGAATACAGCAATTTTGTCGTCACCGCAGGTGTATTTGATAGGTGCAAAACTCCACTTTTATTATCCGTATACATTTCAGATAGGGGTTTTTTTCAGTTTGGCACAGCAGGCCAGCTTTGTTCACAGAGCCACCTTGCACTTAAATTTGAATACAGCAATTTTGTAGTCACCGCAGGTGTATTTGATAGGTGCAAAACTCCACTTTTATTATCCGTATACATTTCAGATAGGTGTTTTTTTCACTTTGGCGTAGGCCAGCTTTGTTCATAGAGCCACCTTGCACTTAAATTTGAATACAGCAATTTTGTCCTCACCGCAGGTGTATTGATAGGTGCAAAAACCACCGTTTGTTATCCGAATAGTTTTTAAATAGCTGTATTGCATGTGGTGCGGCCCTAGTTTTTTCAAATAGCCATGTTGTACGACAATTCTGATAGAAAAATTTTCTAGCAACTGTTCTCTTTTGTCATTGCTGTAAAAAACACAATTTCTCATCTGTGTAACTTCTGAATAGTTTTATTGGGCTCGTTGAATCTCAGTTTGGCGCAGATAGCGCACTTGTATGATATTTTGTTGAAAACTATAAATTCCTAGTCCTACTGGGCATTTGTAAATCCCTGGGACTGAAGGAAGAACACTGTTGATTTTGTCTTACGGTTCTTCCACCAGACCGCATTTCACAGGTAATCGCAATAAACATTTCAGTTTCTAATCCTAGTTGGCTGTAGGAAATTAGAGGGATTTAAAAATAGCTGTGATTTGCCGTCTTTCAATAGGAGACTTTCCAAAACTCTTACATACCGTGTTAAATTTTTATCTGTCTGAACATGGAGCGAAATGCAGGTGGTAAGCGAGCAAAGAGGGGGGTAGGACATGGAGGTAGAGGTACGAGAGAAGGTGCTCCTTCCAGTGCAAGCCAGCAGATCGTCGGTTGCAGGACCATCAGGCCTGTCATCGCTGGGTCAGGGCCCAGTAACGAATAGCGTCGCCAATCTGTTCTTCAGTGGTTAATGCAACCTGCATCCAGCAGTCTTACCTCCTCGTCCTCCCAGTCACGGCCACAAATGTCGTCATCAGCATCATCAGCATCCGTCCAACATGAAGCGAAGGCAGCCCAAATGTCAACTCGTGTACCCATCACTGTGGATAATCCATTTTCTGAAGACCTCTTTGATGACAAAATGCGGTTGGGGTCAGAAGGCATTTCCAAAGACCAAGAGGCCAAAGAGGATGATTTTGTCTGCTCTGACGCCCAGTTACTGATGCCATCAGAGGAGGAGAAGGAAGCCGGTCAATCGGCAAAAATCCCGGGCGGTCGGCAACGCCTTGCAGTCCCTCTTGCTTGTAGCCCGCAGCTCCTGGATACAGAATGTCAGGACGACGAAGTCCCCTGTGTTGATGATGATGATGACGACATTGCGGATCCAACGTGGTCTTTTCAGAAGAAATTGCTTGCGAGCGCTTCATCACTGGACGGGGAGGAAGACGATGGGGTAGTGTCAGTACGGGTGCCACCTCAAAAAGGGAGAGGGCGGTCACAGAAGTCCGCTGATATGTTTCCGCCAGCCACGGTCAGCGGAAACCCCGCTCCTCGCTTATCGCCGTCAAAAAGGTCCAGGACCAGGGATCAGCCTCCGATTCAGCCTCGACCGTCGCCCGAGTACCACGAGACCCATCCTACCCATTCTCCTTCCACCAGTTTGACGACCTGCACGCCGTACAGCGGCCAGTCTAGCAGCCAGCCTTCTGTCTTCCAGGTTTGGGAGCAGAAGAAACACTTTAACCCAAACCATCCCAAAGCCAAAAGCCTGAATGTCGGCATTGCCAGGCTTTTGGCCTTGGAAATGTTGCCTTTCCGTCTGGTGGACACAGATGGGTTCCGCCACGTCATGGCCCTTGCGTGATGCCAAGCAGGCATTTCTTTGCCAGAAAAGCCGTCCCTGCCCTGGCTAGCCACGTGTCATCTAAAATTTCAAGCGCGTTTTCTGCATCTGTGTCCACCTCACCACTGACACATGGACTAGTAAGCACGGCCAAGGCCGCTATATCTCTGTGACAGCTTACTGGGTGAGCTGGGTGGATGTCTCTGGTGGTGACGGTGGCTCTCAGGCTCGGCGCACGCTCTTCAAAACCGCAGGGATGGTGCAGGGTTCTTTCCCCCAAGGTCCTCTGGTGGCATCACGTGCCCAGAGAAACTAGGCCGTGTTGAAATTAATCTGTCTTGGAGACCGTCCACACACAGGTCAGGAGCTGTGGACGGCTCTCCGCAACGAGACCGAGCGCTGGCTGGGTGACAAGAACCTTGTGCCAGGCAAGGTGGTGTGCGATAACGGGCGAAATCTGCTGGCCGCCCTTAAGATTGGTAGGCTGGAGCACATCCCTTGCCTGGCACATGTCATGAACCTTGTCGTCCAGAAATTTCTAAAGAGCTACCCGGGTCTGGACTGCCTGCTGAGGAAGGCTCGAGGTCTGAGTTTGCACTTCCGCCGTTCGCACCCTGCTTCGTCCCGCCTGGCTGCGTTGCAGCGTCAGCTCGGCCTCCCTGTCAACCGTCTCATTGTTGACGTGGCAACACGCTGGAATTCCACCCTCCACATGCTCCAGCGATTGTGGCAGCAGCACAATGCCATTACGCAGTATGACGTGACACATGGCCTGACAAGAAGCGGTGCAGACCTCGGGGTGTTGAGCCACCGAGAGTGGAGGCAGGTGAAAGAGCTCTGCACCATCCTTGCCAGTTTTGAAGAAGCCACCAAAATGGTCAGTGCAGACAATGCCCTTGTCAGCATGAGTATTGTGGTGATCTTAGTTCTGGAACGATCGTTGGACACTCTGAAACATCAGGTCCCGCCAGCGACGGAGGAGGAGACGGACACAGATGCGGACACGGGCCTTTCTCTCTGTCGAATCCACAAGGCCCGACAGTTTCACAATTTATCGGTCTTCATTAGGCAGTGATTCGGGGTCCAGGGTAGTGCAAGGCGGCGCATCAGCTCTCATGGTGATCATCTGAGGAAAAGTCAGGGCTGTGTTAAAGCCGTGCCGGGGGAAAAGCGGAGGAGGAGGAGGAGGTATTCCTAGACACCGACGTTACCGACGTCCCTGCCTTGGAAAGAGGTTGACGCGAATTTGAGGCGGAGGAGGAAGATGAGGAAGATCAGTTTGCTAGTGCCCTCAAACCCAGGGCTTGGGAAATCAAGGCTCCATCTCTCACATGAGTGCTTGGATGCTCCATTTCCTCCAACATGATCCTCACATTAAGGCCATCAAAATGAAACAACAGTTATGGGTGGCCACCTCCTGGATACCCGGTACAAAACAAAACTCGCACTTTCCTTCCACCCACCCAAATAGAGAGTGAAATGCAGGAAATGAAGACCTTGCTGATTGATCAACTGGAGACATCTGTTGCATCTGCTTCACGTTCCTCAAATGTCACGGTGGAACAACGTCAGCAACGTGACAGCAGTAGAGTGCCAAGTAGCCGTAGCAATCTTTATTTACCACCTCACCAACGCATGTAATGCAGGGCACACATACAACACACAGAGACTTAAGATCATGGTGCACGACTATCTGCGTCTCAACACCGATGTTTTTGGATGTGTTCCTTACCCAATCGACTTCTGGGTATCCAAAATGGATGCATGGCCCGAGCTTGCTCGCCACGCCATAGAGGTGCTGTCCTGCCCAGCAGCCAGCGTCATATCTGAGCGGACCTTCAGCACAGCTGGAGGAGTCATTACAGATAAACGCATCCGGCTTTCCACAGATAATGTGGATTGTTTGACTTTCATCAAGATGAATCAGGCATGGATCTCTGGGTGATGTTGTGGCCCCATAATTGCCGAGGTCACGATTAGTTGCCGGTCTACTTCACATTCCTCTTCAAACAGAAATGGTCCTCTTGAAAACTTTTTTTTTAAATGATCATTTCTTACTGCAATTTTTATTCTCTTTTCCCAACAGTTCATTTGCTGGTTTTTTCTGTGAGGAGACTGTAAAAGCAGCAAGGTTTCATGACCAAAACCCTATTCCAATTTTCTCACTTTATCTTAAGAATTTTTTCGCATTATCAATGGTTTTGGGGTCATGGTGCCCGTGAGATACAGCTATAATCATGTTCTTTGGAACAGAAATGTGGCTTCTAAGTGGCATTTTCCCTCACAATTTTTAACAGTGGTTGAGAAGTCATTTTTATAATTTTTTGGGGTCATGGTGCTGTGAGATACAGCTATAATCAAGGTCCTTTGGAACAGAAATGTGGCTTTTAAATGGCATTTCTCCCTCACAAGTATTAACAGTGGCTGAGAAATCATTTTTATAATTTTTTGGGTCATGTTGCTTTGAAATGCAGCAATACTACAGGTCCTATTCTAAAAAATGTTGTTTCTAACAGACATTTGTTCTTCACAATTGTCAAAAGTGGCTCAAGGGTCATGTTTTAAATTTTGGGGGGCATTTTGCTGTGAAAAGCAGCTATACTTTCAAGGTCCTATTATAAAAAATGTTTTTTCCAACAGAGATTTGTTCTTCACAAATTTTCAAAGTGGCTCAAGGATCATGTTTTGAATTTTTGGGGGCATTTTGCTGTGAAATGCAGCTATACTACAGGTCCTATTATAAAAAAAAATGTTGTTTCTAACAGACATTTGCTCTTCACAATTGTCAAAAGTGGCTCAAGGTGTGGCGGCTGGGTAGTGGATCCGCCGGACCACCGCAAGCGATGGTAGCTAAGCCATGCCAGGGAACGGAATTTTAAGTAGCCCGGTTTTCAACCAGAGCCCGCCGCAAAGCAGGATGGACTTGCTGCGGCGTGAGGCTACCAGGTCGTCCCCCCTGACGTGACTTGCTTGCGGTGGCGGCCGAGGTGCAGCGTGGTACAGAATCGTAGTCCGCGAATCGTAGTCGTGGGCAGGCAGGAGGTCAGGGCAGGCGGCAATGGTTCGTGGTTGTGGACAGTCTGACGGTCTGGTCAGGCGGCAGAGGTTGGGAGTCGGGTAATGTAGCTAGAGGTCTGGTAGACGGTAAAGGATGAATAGACTTTATTGAACGCTTTCTCTATTGCTCGGGGCAACGTAGATCCAGCAGGGAAGTGACGTGGGTGCAAACACTTATATAGGAACAGCGCCCGGCAATTACCCAATTACCGGCGCATTGTCCCTTTAAATTCACAGGGACGGGCGCGCATGCGCATTCCGGCTGGCGGGGGACGAGGACCGGATGGGAGTGAGGCCAGGTGAGTGGATGGAACGGTTGGCGCCGCGGCCGGCCGTGCGGCCCGCGGCGCCCCCCGTCCCCGCCGGGGACCCGTCATGGGGAACGGGGTGTGACCCCGGTCCGGGGCCCCACCGCGGCGCAACCCCTTAC
>JAODAL010021036.1:0-67981 GCA_025379985.1 Phyllomedusa bahiana | reverse complement strand
TTTCATTGACATGCTTAATACTTCCCACCCGTTAATTGGGTTTCAGCTACCATTAATGAAATGTTGTTCATTATTTGGACGTTGAGATACAGAAACATGAAGGTACATTAAAAACCGTACTGTATTCCAAACCTAAGGAAAAAAAAAACAATCTTTTACTTAAAACAAGTCACCATGCCCCTAGTATATTCAATGGCATACCAAAAAGTCAGTTTGTCAGGGCTAGACGTATTTGCTCTGACACATCATCATATTGAACAGATGAAAAAGATAGTTAAAAATTCACACAAAGAGGATATGATAGAACTAAATTGGAAACTATGGGCAGGATGTTTTTGGCCATGGATAGAGATGAGCTGTTACAAACTAATAATAAGGGAAGAACAACGGATAGATTCTCATTCATTAGTGAGTTCGGATGTCAAAGTAAAAATATCGAATATATTATAAAAAAATACTGGCCGCTACTGTCCACTGATCCCAAATTCGGTTACTTGTTTAAAACATCGCCGAAATTTATTTATCGAAAGGCTAAAACCTTGGGGAATATGCTTATTAGATCAGACATAAGGGATAAAAAACAAACTATGAGTATAACAACAAAAAAAGAAGGGACATTTCCGTGTATGAGTTGTCAAAATTGCCATGCCATTATATGTGGTTCATATATCACACATACCACAAAAGGACACAAAATCAACATTAGAGGTATGCATACTTGCAATAGCAAAAATGTCATTTATTTTTTGACGTGCCCTTGTGGCTTGGGATATGTGGGGCAGACCACCCGCAATGTTAAATTAATGAACATCGTTCAGCCATACGTACGTTCCAGAAAAAAATTGACAAAAGTGATGACAATGACAATAAAAAATTTGGAGAGAGCTCGGTTGCCCGTCATTTTCATGAGAGACGTCACGGAGTGTCAGAACTCCGATGGTGTATTTTAGAACAGGTCTATCCCTTAGAAGGTACATCAATAGAAAGAACACTCTTACGCAGAGAGGCAATGTGGATTTTTAAGTTAGATACACTCAACCCCAAGGGACTAAATGAGAACCTTAACATGAATATTTTTCTATAAAAAGTGATAAACGTATGTTCTGAAATTGTATGTTTTTAAATGTTTTTAATGTTGTCAGACAGTTACTAATTAATAATGACAATTAATCTCCTATATAAGTATAGTCTGTAATCACCTACCTGTGCTTGAGAAAGGAGGAGTTTGTCTTCCGAACGTCGCTTCCGCTGGAGGGTGACGCCCCCTGTCCATACTGCTCTCACTAGCTACATGCGGCTGCATGAGATTGAGCTGGATCGAGTCTTTCATCTCTCGTGGATTACTGCTGTTGCAGATTATTGAAAAGGAATACAAATATGTCTGACGGACTGTTTTTACTTGAATGAAGACTTTGAATAAACGTGAGTTTTTACTATTCACTTTGGTCGGATTGATATATGTTTGCTGAAGACTACATCTCGTGGCTACATGAGTCCGGTGGGGACTGAAATGGAGGAGGAGGAGGAGGAGGACCTTGGAGCAGAAGCATTGTCTGGTGAAATGAGTGGATTTTCTACCCAGGTGACAAGAGAGGAGGAGCAGGAGCAGCTGGAGGAGGTGGATGGAGATGAGGAAGACGAGGCAGATGACCCCCAAGCACCGTGGCAGTATACAGTGGAAATGGAGGCAGGGAGCCCCTCGCAGTCACTTGTGCAGATGGCCCGCAGCATGCTTATTTGCCTGGCTAGTGACAGCCGAATAGTCAGCATCCGGCAGAGGGATGACTTCTGGCTCTCCACCCTATTGGACCCTCGCTACCGGTCCAAAATGGGAGCCTTTTTCCCAGCTATTGAGAGGGAAGTCAATCTCAAATACTATAGGGAAATCCTCCGTAATCAGATGGCTGCTGCCTATGTGCGGCATCGTCCCTCCTCTGACAGGTCTGACCGGGGGGTTCCTCAGCGCTCACGTACTACTGCCGCGGCTGCTGGGGGAAGGTGGGGGGGTAGGAGCAGTACCAGCTCTATCAGTAGTAACCTAAGTCTGGAGTCACTGATGAGCAGCTTCCTTCACCCGCCTAGTGAGGAGGGCAGTCGCCAGCAGCAGCAGCAGCAGGACCTGGAGCAGTCCCTGAACCAACAGGTTGTGGCCTACTTGGACAGCACTCTGCCACCCAGTTAGAAGATCCGCTGGACTACTGGGCAGCCAAACTGGATGTGTGGCCGCAACTTGCCGAGTTTGCAGTGGAGAAGCTGTCCTGCCCGGCCAGTAGTGTGGCATCAGAGCGGGTGTTCAGTGCGGCGGGGGCCATCGTATACCCCAAGGAGAACCCACTTGTCCACGGGAAATGTTGGAACGACTGACCTTTGTCAAGATGAATCAGGCGTGGATCGGCCAGGATTTCCACACACCAATGCCTTAGGCGTCAGTCTGGGTTCAAACTACCTGCCTCAGCCACTATTCTGATGCCGCCACCCGCCTGATGCCACACATCTGCTGACAGTTTCTCCATCTGCCTACCACCATCTTTACCAGGGACTGGTATTGCCACCCACCTCAACACTCTGTCATTGTGCCACTCTATGACCTCATGCTGCTGCGGCTGTTTTCCGTGACATCCACACTGTGTCATTGTGCCACTGCCTGACCTCATGCTGCTGCTGTGGCTGCTTCCATGTCCTCCACACTGTGTCATTGTGCCACTGCCTGACCTCATGCTGCTGCCGCCGTGACCTCCGGTCTCAGTCATTGTGCCACTCTGTGGCTTCCTCCTGTTTTGCCACCTCCAGAATGTCTTTGTGCCACTGCCTGATCTCATGCTGCTGCTGTCGTGACCTCCACACTGTATCATTGTGCCACTCTGTGGCCTAATACTGTTTAGCCGCCTCCAGAATGTCATTGTGCCACTGCCTGATCTCATACTGCTGCCGCCGTGACCTCCGCTCTCAGTCATTGTGCCACTCTGTGGCTTCCTCCTGTTTTGCCACCTCCAGAATGTCATTGTGCCACTGACTGATCTCCTCCTGCTGCTGTCGTGACCTCCACACTGTATTATTGTGCCACTCTGTGGCCTAATACTGTTTAGCCGCCTCCAGAATGTCATTGTGCCACTGCCTGATCTCATACTGCTGCCGCCGTGACCTCCACACTGTGTGATTGTGCCACTCTGTGGCCTAATACTGTTTTGCCGCCTCCAGAATGTCATTGTGCCACTGCCTGATCTCATACTGGACCTGCCTTGTCGTGACCATCCCACTGCTGTACTGTTATCATTGTGCCACTCTGTGGCCTAATACTGTTTTGCCGCCTCCAGAATGTCATTGTGCCACTGCCTGATCTCATGCTGCTGCTGTCGTGACCTCCACACTGTATCATTGTGCCACTCTGTGGCCTAATACTGTTTTGACGCCTCCAGAATGTCATTGTGCCACTGCCTGATCTCATACTGCTGCCGCCGTGACCTCCACACGGTGTGATTGTGCCACTCTGTGGCCTAATATGTTTTGCCGCCTCCAGAATGTCATTTGTGCCACTGCCTGATCTCATACTGCTTTTGCCGCACAGTGACACTCCAACACTGTGTGATTGTGCCACTCTGTGGCCTAATACTGTTTTAGCCCCTCCAGAATGTCATTGTGCCACTGCCTGATTCATCTGCTGCGTGTGACCTCCACACTGTATATTGTGCCACTCTGTGGCCTAATACTGTTTTGCCGCCTCCAGAATGTCATTGTGCCACTGCCTGATCTCATACTGCTGCGCCGTGACCTCCACACTGTGTGATTGTGCCACTCTGTGGCCTAATACTGTTTTGCCGTCTCCAGAATGTCATTGTGCCACTGCCTGATCTCATACTGCTGCCGCCGTGACCTCCACACTGTGTGATTGTGCCACTCTGTGGCCTAATACTGTTTTGCCGCCTCCAGAATGTCATTGTGCCACTGCCTGATCTCATGCTGCTGCTGTCGTGACCTCCACACTGTATTATTGTGCCACTCTGTGGCCTAATACTGTTTTGTCGCCTCCAGAATGTCATTGTGCCACTGCCTGACCTCATACTGCTGCCGCCGTGACCTCCGCTCTCAGTCATTGTGCCACTCTGTAGCTTCCTCGTGTTTTGCCACCTCCAGAATGTCATTGTGCCACTGCCTGACCTCATGCTGCTGTGGCTGCCGCCGTCACCTCCACACTCTGTCACTAATGTTGCCACCTGAGCTCTCAGCTTGTTTTTTTCCAGCTTTCGCTGGCATGATTTTATCAGGCTACATTCCCGCTTGAGTTTTTTGGTCAGTTTTGCCCTCTTAAGTGCCCAGGGAATTTTATAGTGAAGCGATTCTAAGAGCGGCGGCAGTCATCTGCGTGTCATACTAAAACACAACATTGTATGAAGACCAAACCAAGCTCCCTCTGCATATTTAAGCATGGCACAACGTTCTACAGCACCCTGCAGGCTCTGTGCAGCCTGGAAATAGCTGCTTTTTAATGCGATTCGTGCCGAAGTAATTCGGACCGAATTTATTTTTGTCAGAAAATTCGGACCGAATCGAATTTTTGAGAAATTTGCCCATCTCTAATTATAAATATTGTACATGATTCTTTTTTTTCTCAAGGGTTAAGTGCACACCTGATTTCTTCTTTCTCGAATAACCTGCTATGAACTAATCCTTCATCTGACATAACATCTTATGCTTGACGATATTTTAAATAAATAATAAAGTAGATCTCTAAGTTCTTAATTTAATCTACTGGCATGTAACTTGTATCCTTTAAGAGGATAACATATGTATTTTCTTTCACTTTTAGACACCTTCAGTGAGCATTTAATCCTTAAGAAGAGGTTATTGAACCAAAAGTTTAAATCATATTCACTGGGCTTCTAACACTTCATAACACCAAGATTTGAAAACGGAAATATTTTTTCACTACTTATCATTTATAATATTGGACATAAAATTGGTAATTGTATCAACAACCAACCTTGTTTGAGTATATTATATGATCGTAAATTGTATATTTTCTAATGCTGCTCCTAGTCCAAGTATTAGCCGATGTACGATAATCATCTACATGTGTTAGGTTCCATTTGAAATTCAAGAAATGTATTATTTCTACAACCAGGTTCTGTTTTAGTGAATTCAAACATGCATACCTATAACACTTTCTTCCGCTCATGAAAATGTTTTTACTTAAAGGGGTTTTATCGATTGAAGTGTTCATGCTTTTTAGCTAATTCTATGAGATTGAATTTGAAATCCAGGGGCGAGTCTATCCTCTCAGCAGGCTGTCTCTCCTGCCAGGAGGTGTATCTCTCTTCTCAACAGGCGTGTCTCTCCTCACTGAAGAGCTGTGACATCATCATTCTGTATTTGCAGTAGAAGGGGAAGGTTGTCTGGACAGCACACATCCGCAGCCTCCCGCAGTGGTCTCTTGTGTCAGCAGAGCCTACATCTCCAGACTCCAGAAGCTCCTTGATGTTCTATAACCAGTTAGACACACAGCCTGAACTGAGTGATGAAACACATGTTGAGGAATGCACACTGGCCCCCCTTCTTTACCCTCTGTAATCAGGCAGTGGACTGGTGATGTGTTATATGGAGGGAACACAAGACATAAGGACTGGTGTTATATGAAGGAATCAATGAGTTAAACAGTAACTAATTACCCAGATCATTCACCTCAGAGCTGGGAGATGAATATGAAGCCAGTAGCCCTCTCACATAGCTAGTTTTACTTTCAGTTTTAATAGCTCAGAGGAGAGTAAACTCAGAGTGTGCAGGCAGCCTATCACAGCTCAGTGGGCGTGTCCGTGGCATTTTCTGTATGGGAGCATATCCCAACTGGCTGAATGAAATGTTAGTCACACAATCACTCAGTGCGAGGGGGCTTGCCGTTGGTCCAGGGTGTTGTGGAAGTACAATGTGAAATGTTATTTCACCCAGCAAGATGGGTCTTTCATCAGATAACCCAAGATGATGTGAAAGAGAACTGTAAGGTTGCGAAGTGAACCAAATAAGAAGCTATAAACAATCATGGCCTGACAAAGTGTGCTTTACCTAGGTGTCTGTGTGGGGTCTGCACTTCAGCCCTCCTAGTACTTTGCACCCAGAACACTGAACAATGTGTTATAAATAGTTGTGGTTACTGTGAAATAGAAATTAGAAGTGTCTTTCTTATGAAACTGGCGAGTTCATGTGTGTGACTTGTCTTGTGCATGTGCACTTTAAATACGCATCGATTAGAAAACCGGTTGACAATCGTGATTCAGTACTGTTTACATGCTGATCCAAAACACAGGGGCGAAATCCGACTGGGGTATGTCCCAACTAACCAACTAGCAGCTGCAGAAATAGAAAACACATGCGCAGAAAAGTTCATATCTGCTATACTAAGGGACTTAGGTAATGCAACCCAATTACAAAAGCTGCTTATTTTTTACTGTCCCCATACTCTGAGATATGATCTTTGTAGAGCGAAAACCCCTTTAATAATACATAATGTTTTTGGGAGAAATATTGACAGTTTAACATGCATTTTATGGAGAACCCTTTTCTAGAAATCAGTGTGCAGGGAGGGGGAGAAGTAAACTTTGACTATCTCCTATTGTGACTGGTTGATCCTGTGTTATCGATAAACAGTGGTGTCACGGCTTGTACTGATCATGACCAGACTACAGAAAATCTTTCTCCACAGAACAGGAAGTGTCAGATATCGTTAGGGGCATACATGGCGCAAACCTGTATATTGCAGGACTTTGAGAATTGTTTCCCTAAATTGTGTGTTCACATAAAAGAGAGGTTTAAGAATGAGTTAAACATTTTTTGATTTCATTTAAGATCTTTGACTTAAGGATTTCATATAGCCAGGCCAAAAGGACACAATAGAGAATCCAGAGATCTAAGGTTCTGAGTGGCTACAACAGGTCCACTGAGGTTTAGCAATAGACTTTATATGATGTACAATGGGTCACTCGCATGCTAGGCTGTTTTAATTTTCTTAAAATTGGTAGTACTGGTCACTGAAATAACTTGAAATTAACAAAAGTAATAATAAATTTAAATTTACTGAAAATCAACTACTGAAAACCAGATATTACCTTATAATTGTGGTTCCACCAGTAATTAGAAAAAAAAAAAAAAAAAAAAAAACAACTAATGAAGCTGATCTGGACAAAAATGATGGTACCCTTAACTTAATATTTTTTAGCACAACCTGAGGCGAATCATGCCAAACAAAGGATGATTTGACAACTTGACACTTCTGTACCTGTTCACAGGTATTTTGGCCCACTCCCCATTAATAAACTGCTCCAGTTGTCTCAGGTTTGAAGGGTGCCTTTCCAGACTGTATATTCCAGCTCTTTGCACAGATTTTTAATAGGATTTAGATCAGGGCTAATAAAAGGCTACTCCAGAATAGTACAATATTTTGTACTATTCTTGGATGTTCTTAGTGGTGTGTTTTGGGTCATTATCCTGTTTAAGGACTGATTCAAGACACCCTGTGCCAGATGCAGCAAAGCAGCCCCAAAACATAACCGAACCTTCTACATGTTTCACATTAGGTCCAATATTCTTTTCTTTGAATTATTCATTTTTGCATCTGTGAAGCTGATGCAAAAATGAATTTGAGCTGATGTGACTTGCCAAAAAACTCTAGTTTTGTTTAATCTATCCAAAGAACTATTTCCCAGCAGCTTTGTGGCATTTGCCAAATTCCAGTATTGATTTTCATGAATTGCTTTAAATAGTGGTTTTCTTCTTGGTCATCTTCCGTTCAGTCCACTTTGGCAAAGACAGTGATGAATGGTGCGATCTGACATTGATGTACCTCGACCTTGGAGTTTACCTCTAATCTCTTTGGAAGTTGGTTTTACATGGGTCTTTGGTTTAACCATTTGTACTATCCATCACTTAAATTTGTCATCAATTTTCCTCCTGTGGCCATATCCAGGGAATTTGTCTACAGTCCCATACACCTTAAACTTCTAAATAATATGTGAAACTTTAGTAACAGTAACATCAAACTGTTTGGAGATGGTCTTATAGCCTTTACCTTTAACATGCTTGTCTATCTTTTCTTTCTAATTTCCTGAGTTAACTCCCTCTTTAGCTTTCTTTGGTCCACATTCAGTGTGGTGCACACCATGATTCCAAACAGCACAGTGACTACTTTTCACCCTTTAAACACGCAGGCAGATTACAAGTTTGAAGACACATGTGATGTTTATTACTAAACAAACCTTAATTTGCCATGTTCCTATGGTCAAAATATTTTTTAAAATATTTTCTAGGGGTATCAAAATTTGAGGCCAGTTTTAATATTTTTTTTCAGTTACACCACAATTTAAATACAATGTCTGATTTTAATTAGTTGATTTTTAGTATATTTAAATGTATTATTACTTTTGACAGTTTCAAGCTATTTCAGTAACCATTGTGGGTTTTTCTTTCTTTAACAGAAGGGTGCCAACAATTTTGTCCACATGTATATATGATAAGACAAATAGTTGTTAATATGAAGTAATTTTCTTTGCTATTGGAAACTTTGTGCTTATTCTGTTGTAAAAATGTAAGGTTTACATCATAGAATTTATAAATTATTACACCGACATCAACTACTGGCTTGTACTGGGTTAATAGATGTGTTGTATTGAATTAAATGAAATATATATTTTTTGTCTTCATGTTTCCATCCCTTTGCATCAACACAAATTGAATGTAATTGCAGCTAGTAATGTACCTTTTCTTATTATCCACGCAGATGATTAGAGGTGTAGTCGATAGGATATAGTTAAATGTGAGCTTTGTTTCCTGGTAAAAGACAGACTTCTTCCACACTCTAATTTATTTCCATAATAGTGCAGACAAGAGTATTAGAGAGGAAGTACATTTTATCAGTTTTGCAATTGTATATTTCTTTGTTTCATCTCAAAATGTGATTTTTGAAACCTTAACCTTAAGAAAATATTTTAACGTGAATGGAATTGTATGTATTGAAAGTGAATGACGTCGCTGTTTATAACAAGGGAAAGCAATCACTTTACTGCAATTTTCATTGTTAACCCCTCAATGCTCCACAACTTACATTTATACATAGCGGTGTAATGAAGGTATTGAGCGGACCTACTTATCCTGTCTGCTCCATACCTAGCGGCTGTTACAGCTGTTACTTATGTGACTTGGGGGTAAGCTGCACTGTCATAAGTTAGTTACCTCTCTCTGGCAATTAGAGTGCCCCAGAGGTATTAGCACACAGCATGGCTAGTTGTCCAGCAGTGAGGGAGTTAACAGTTAGAACTGGTGCTGTGCATGCTGGGAGAAGAGGAGGGTATAAAAGTTTGTAGATACAGAAGAGTTTGTCACAAGCCATTATGGGAAAAGACCATTAGATCCAATAGAGGGTGCTTGAGCTTTCAGCTCTTTTTCCATAATGCCTTGTGATATACAGATGCTTAGTGGGGTGCAAAAATCCCCACACACTGATATGGTGCTCTCCCCAAGGAGAGATATTTCAGAGAAGAGTCTAGGCAGTGTAGTTCAGTCTAGTGTGTACAGGCTGCACATGGAGGCAGCTGCTGAAGTGAGACAGAAACACTGACAGAATAGACAGGGTCCTGTGAGTGCTGCAGCCATTGCACAAGACAGCAGCCAATGATTACAGCACAGATGTTGCAGAATATGACTGCTGAAAACTCAGGTATTTCTTGTGCTTATGACCCCCTGTGTGAAGCAGCTAAACTGTGTGAATGCCAGGAAGCATCTAATTGCTGTTACCACTAATGTTTCATGAACTTACTGTATGGAAAATTGACTTGAATAATCCTGTTAACTGCCAACAGTAGAACCTGTGTATATGGTTGAAGGTGCTAAGAGAGGGTTACAAACATCGGGCCCAATTCATCCCTCCACCCAGTTCCCTCAGAATCCCAAAGAACTTTTAATACCTCACTCTGCAGCCCATATCACCAGGTGGTGTGTGGGGATGTTTGTAGCTTAATAAATGCTTTTCATAGATGTTGATCGGTTTTTTCAAATTTAAAACGGATTTATTCAATATGCAAAAGCTCGGTGGAGAAACACACAGCTGTTGACATTCGCCATTGCCTTAAAATGAAAATGTCTTGCATCCTCCTACTGCAATTCATGGTTTAATAAGAACCCCTTCTCCTGCACAGAATACATTTAGCCAGTCAATTTCAACATAGCTAGCCTCTTATACCGTTGGTTTATAATTTAGTTTCCAGTACTGGCCCCTCCTTACGTCTCTGAAACTGAATAAAACAAGAAACTTTATTACTTTAAATGTCTATCCACGTCCAGAGGCCATGTGTTTCCTCTCTATTGGAGGGAGGGCGGTAGGGAATGGTCTATTGACATTCCAAAGCACCTGAGTGTGTTGTCAAACCACTTTGAATGAAAAAGACACACACACGAGTATATTACAAATCATATCAATATAAAATATTGATATTACCCTCACAATTCTCCCATTTGAGCCGATATGTGTGATCAGATCTGTCTTTAGTTTTTCTGAGTACATTCTCTTGCAGCTACCTGCACTGCCAGATTCCTAGTTACATGCTTCTTTATTCCCTACCTACACTATGCTGGATCCTAAGAAAAAAAAGATTGTAAACATATTAAGCTCATTAAGCATAATGAGGCTGCTTATGCCGAGAGAAGATATTATATTCTCACAAGTCACAAGCAAGATATGACTATTACTTCTTTTAGTTTTCTAACATGCACTGAACGTTTAATACACACACATTATTATGAAGCAGTACACCTTGTATAACCATCTGTAATATCCTATCAGTTCTATCCACTTAGGCCTCTAAACACATTTGCTAGATTTTAAAATGACAACATATCACCCCATAAATGAGGCCTTCTTCACTTGGGTTTTTGCTTTCTCTTCCATACATCACTCAGTCTTGCCCAAAAAAAACCACTATTTTTTAAAAACTGCCTTTTATAACAGCGCATGACTGGAATCTTGTTATGTTATATCATACATCCTTATGGGGGGACTAAGAAGGTTGTAAATGGTGACAGCCTAGCTATTATGCATGTTCTTTCTACCCAAGATTAATCCACTTATATACAGCATATATCACAATGTCTTCTAGCAGATCTCTCAGATGTGTGACCTATTGGACTGATTACTATCGCATATACATAAATGGAGCAATTCTAATATTACTACACACATCTCCTTTTACTATACCCAGATCCTCTAACTGTATTCACCAAAATCTACATTCGAAGTTTATCACCTTTTTTTGAGGGACCTTATGTACGTATAAGTCCCAATTTCCAAATGCAGGAAGCCAACTTGTCACTTCTATTAAAAGGAAATTATTTAATCTTTCACATTTTATTGCTGAATGAGTAATCTTTTACTAAACAAAGTCAGACATTACACCAACATAAATCCCTACATTAGATCACAAGATGGAGGCCTTTATATTGCACTACTTTCAACTCAGGAGTGTGTCATCATTTTCTGACTTTTACCTAACGATACTGGTACTCTTATATTCCCAACCCTCCTATATGTGAAAACATACACTCTGTCTGACCCTCATCTGTATGTGTTGTGAAGGTTTATACATAATAAAAAAAAAATCTTGAATGTGTCCAGCCTGTTATGGGCTTGAGGTCTCCCTGTGATTTCCATCATTAGTCCAGATTGAAATAGGAGCTGTAGTTTCTTGGGGGTGAGTAAGACATTTTAACAAGTTCATCCTGCGGTGACTGAATTACATAATTAAAGCAAGTTTCATAGCGCTATGCTGGGGTGTGCTCATATTCAACAATAATCATGGATAGTTAATGATGTTGTTGCAGGAACTGTATTCTGCATGCATTCATCTTCCTATCACGGGGGAAGGAGTGGTTCGCTCGTAGTGGCTGGTGTGTGAACCGCAGTTGTGCTTCCTCTAGTTTCATCGAGTCTCAGCTTTCAGCAGAATCTGGAAGAGACCGTCGTAATGATAGCTCAAGGCTCCTTCTCACCATGTCTTTCAAGGAGCCGTGACCCAAATAATCACCAGTTCAAGGGTAGTGGTCTAACTCAGGTCACTGCTTCAGTTCTGGAATAGAATCAAAAACTTGTTTATGTTTGTTTTTTAATGTGTTTCTGGGATCTGTACATATCATGTCATACTGTTTGCTTGTATGGAAAACCTGTGGGGAGAAATATGGCCCTTTATTGGGGGAGTACCAACCAAGATCTCATAGGGAGACCTTTTCATTTTCCTCAAGGTGTACAACAGACTGGAAACAAAACTAATGGCAAACACTCTGACCATGACTTCCCTGTTTCTTTCATTTAACTGTTCTATTTTTTTCCTTTTCTCTTGAACGATGGTAACAGAAAAACGTGAAGTTGGCATGTGTTCTATACCTGAAAGGCACTCGTCTCTTCTTCATGACTTCTCCTGTGAAGTGTGTTCCTCTATCACTCTCTATTGCTTTGCTGGTTAGCCAAATTCAAACCTTAATCGGTGGACGTGTTGGGGACACTTTTTCTGCTGCTTTCTGGATTGGGACAGGATTCAGGCCAACAGGAGAAGAAAGAGATCTACCAGCGCAACAAGTGAAATTTTCACTCCTTGGATTGGACACAGCGGTCGCGCGCATGTGTTCCTGGGGGACCTTTCTACATTTACCTTATTCGTGTGTTTTGTGCATGTATATAGGCCTTAGATAGTATTCTGGCTGCGGCCATACTGAAGAGTCCAAGTGCTCAAACCCCAATACTTGTTTACTGCTCGACAAACATATAACAGATGCTGGTCTATGGTACTGGGTGGTCAGTCCATAGGATTCTTAGGCTCCATCATTTGGGAAAAAGGACCAGGGGAGGCAGAGATTATTGTCATACGACTCCAAGGCCACCCTCATCGCTAATTGATCGTCTCCACTGTTTAAGATCCACCCCGCCTTTTCGACCTTCTGAGCTTTGGAGTTTGATGGGTCCGTATGGGACATCAGGGGTAACGGTAACATGGGGATTGGTGGACACGGCCTGTACAGTCAAAAGATCCTTAACCCTAGGCTTTTCGCAGCTCAGCGTTTGACGCTTTTGTCTGTTGCTTATTTCCCTTGCTTCGCGGGATGTCAGATATTTGTTTGTGTCTGACTTATTGTTCAGAGCACTGTAGGCAACAACAGGGCTTTCATTAGGTCTTGACACTTTCTGCATTCTTGATGGGTTTCTATTGATGTTAAGCTATAATGCCCAGGTTCTCCTCACTAAGGGACATAATCAGCGCGATATTTCCAGAAATGTTGACATGAGTCGGGTATATGTCTGTAGTCTTACTGTGTCGCTGTACATGCCTGTCTGGTAGTGGATCCCTCAACTCCCCTCCTGGCAAATGAGTGCGGAAGTGTGTTCAGACTTTATTACCTATGTTGCGTGGTACCAACCGTATGATCCGATGTGATAATGCTGTATTCCAAGTACCTGGTTCCTTCAATAAAAAAAAAACTCAGAAGGTTAGAATTAGTGATTGGGAAGACCTTCACATGGGTACAATCCTATTTGTATCCTTGTGCCATTAGGCACCTTACAAAGCATATTCTTCCTCATACTTTACCATTACTTCTTCCCCCTTTGTGTCAAAGTTCTAGGGTAACAGAGTGTTTTAGAGTTCAAGGTTTCTACCACTAAGTCAGTTGAAAACACTTGGGACATCAGTAACACACTCTGGCAGGCATAGCTAACAGGCCATAGAGATATGTCATAGTTGTATCTAAAGAAGTCATGTACATCATACAGGGTATGTATTGTTACGAGGTAATCGCCATGAGTAACAACCTCTGAGAACTTTATGTATAATTACGTGTGTAACTAAGTGGCTACTCGTGTCACACATAAGGGGTTTCCTCTCGCGACGGATTTTATCTAGCTGAGTTATATATAACTGGTCTCTGCTGGTACAAGTGACTGTGTAAGGACTGCGTGGCATGACCAGCAGTCAGGATACAGCGAGAGAAGTCAGCTTTTCTTAGATCAGTCGTGCCCAGGGCAGTGTAGAGATGAAATTAAAACTTGTCAAGAGTTGAATTTTTTAAGTGCCTCTCTATCAGCTTAAAATGGACATGTAGCCAACATCATACAGTAGCTGTATAAGCAAAACAAGCTGATCCCATATCAAATATATTACAAATATATATCAAACTCAGAATATTGGAGTTGCTCTGACTCCCAGGTCAGGGGTCCTGTATGATCTGTATTCGGTCTCTGGTCAGGTGCCTGGCACCAGCTTGACAAGCGGTTGTTCTATAGGTAACCTTGTCTACAAAACTGAAACTGGTCCATTAGACTCAGGCCTCGATCAGCTAAAAGAAACAAAACCAAAACAGAGATAGTGCGCCTCTAAAACATTTTCCGCTGTCTACTGGCAACATCTCAGGTTAAATTGTTAGGTATCTGAATTACATTTTACAACAAGAAGAAATACTTAAGGAAGAGAAGACTAACTAAAACACCCTTCTCTACAGTAACCTGCTGAGTCCGCAAAAAAAAAAGCTGGACACACTCACATAAATGGAGCCTGATTTCTGGAGAGATCTCGACAACTATTGGCTCTTCCCCGGCCGCGCCCCCGCTGAGTCTTGGCCACTCGATATGTACATCTCTATCTTAAGCAGTTGTAAAAAAAGAGAAAAAAAAGGTGGTTGATCAGCTGTCACACATCTTGTATACATGGCTTTACATATAAACAAGGATCAGACAAACAAGGAGTTAGCCCGACACAAGAAGTGCAACCACATAGTTAACATAAAAAGCAAACGAAGAACAAAGGACCTTCATACATTTCCCACACATACAACACAAAAAACGTCAGGACTAAACAAAACGGAAAGAGAAAAATAACACAAAAACCAATATATCATGCCACAAAAAGCCAAAATCATATTATTGGATGGCAATGAGATCAAGAAGATATTCCTAGACTTTAGGAGGTTTTACTTCAAATCAATATAAAAGAAAAATTAGTGAAATAATTCATCTTGCGCGTTCATTCTACAAAGAGAACACAAAGGTTAATATTTAATTTGCTCCTCTACACATAAATAAACACATTTGGGGAGAAAAAAAACAGTAGTAAACATTCCTGGTAATAATAAAGTAGTTAAAACATAGACATTTAAAAATTTTGAAAATTTTTGGGGTGCACAATCCCCAAATTTTAAATTTTCCCTGATATTAAATGGCTTTTAATTTTGCCACGGGGAAACTTTTTTTTACTTCAACCTTTTTTTAAAGGATTTTTCCTTTGCAAACTTATACACCCGGTAAAAACTTTTTATTCAAATTATTTACAAAAAGGGGCCATCCCGATGAATTTTAGTTTTTTTTATTTATTTATCCCCCAAACATCATTGCAGAACTTTTCAAAAAGGGACAAAACATATCCAATTAACACAAACTAAAATTCCCCTCCCACAGAATTGCGCCAGAAAAATCAACGAAAAAAAAACCAACACAATGGGGTCCCCCGCTTTCGGGAAAGCGGGGAGCCTTCCCCCTTTCCGGGGGTTTTCGGGAAATAAAGGGGCCTGTGCTGCTCCCTTTGGGGGGAAATTAAAGATCCCCAGAAATTTCCCCAGAAATTTGGGGGGGGGGAAATAAACCTTTTTTTCATTTGAAATTTTTAATTTCCAAATGGGATTTTCCCTTTCATTAAAACCCGGGTTTTTTTTACGGGGGACAACAAAAAATTCACATTTATATAAAGATTTTCCATATTTTTTCTCCCTTTCAAATGCCCAAATTTTTTTCCCCATTAAAATTTTTTCCAACTTTTTCCCAAAATTCCCCTGCCTTTTTTCCCAGTTTAGAGAAAAATTTTTTTCACTGCCCAAGGAATTTACACATTTACTCTTTCCAAATTCTACAATGTGGGCCCACTGATTGGTTTAGCCTAAATTTTTGATGTGGTTAGATTAAAAATTCAAAACCCATTTCTTTTCAAGTTCCAAAAAACAAATAAAAAAAATTAGTTAGTTTTTTCTTACCTCAAATTTTGGTTAGATTAAAAAAATTTTCTTAATCAAACTAATTAAAGAAATTCCAAACGGATTTTAAAAAACTATTTTGGGTACTTTTGGGTTTGGGGGATGGGGCTAAAATTAAAAAAAATTTTAAAAAAAACCCCATTCACGGTCTTTAAAATTTAAACAAAAGTTATTTATCGAAACCCTTGTTGGTTAGATTAAAAACCCCTAAACCTTTTTTCAAGGGTTTTAAAACCCCAAGGGGAAATTTTTGAAATAAATTTTTTTTCTTTTTCCCCTTATTTTTTCGGGCAATTTTAAAATAATTTATTTCCATAAAGAGCAGGCCCCAAACTTTTTGGGAAAATTTAAAATCATTGTGCGGGAAAAACCCAAACCCAAAACCTATTCAGCCTTTTTAAATTCCCGGTTTTTTCAATTTGGGGGGGATTAAACCCTTTTCCCCCCCCGGGGAAAATTTCCTTTTTTTCTAAAGCCCCAGTTTAAGGGGAACTGCACCCAATGAGACCTTTTGCCCCTTTTAAAAATTTTAAACGCTCACAAAAAACCCACAAATTCTTTTATTTTTAACAATTTCACTTAAACTTGTTTTATTTCTTTAAATTGGGGTGTTCTTTCAAGCAGAGGCCTCTATGTGTCATCAATCAATGTTTCCCACTCCCTTTCAGGACACCCCCCTTTTTTTTTTTATAGTTATATTCAATTGTTCCCAACAAAAATTCACATTCAATCACTGTTTAAATTTTTCCAAAAAGCACACAAACGCCCCCACATTTTATATACATAGTATTGAACCCCGATACATCATTTCTTTTGATATTTTTTCAAGGTTCTTTTGGGCAGGGTGGGCTATAGTGATTGGGAAAAAAGGCCGGGGCAGGAAAAAAAAGCCAATACTTGAAGAAGGGCAGAAAAATATTTTGTAAACAAAATAAATTTTATTGCTTACCTTTTTGAATTTTTAATTTCGAAACTTTTTTTTGCTTTTTCAAATACTGTTCATCTCGTATTAGTCCCGGATGCCAAAACAAAATTTTCGGGGGGCCCCCTTGGGGGAAAGGGGCCCTTTTGTTGTAGCTTTAAAAAAGCTTTTTCAGATGTTGATCGGGTTTTCGCAAAAATTTAAAAAAGGGTTTATTCCCTTTTGCATTGGAGCACACAACAGCATTTACATTGTATATGCAAAAAGAAAAAGTCTGCCCCCTCCTACTGCAATTCATGGTTTTTTTTAGGGGCCCCCCCCCCTTTTCCCGCAAAAAATACATTTTAGCCAATCAATTTTTAAAAAATTTGCTACCCCCTTTTTAGTGGTTTTAAAAATTTTAGTTTTCCAATTTTTGGCCCCCCTCCTTATCACTTGGGAAAAAAGGGAAACTTTTTTTCCTGTAAAATGTCGTTTTTCCCCCAGGGAAAAGTTGGGTTTTTCCAAAAAATTGGAGGAGGGGGGGGAGGGCCCTGTCTTTTTGAAAAATTCCAAAGACCTGGTGTTTCAAAAGGTTTGTTTTAAACTACACAAAATATATACAAATTTATTCAATATAAAACTATAGATATTTCCCTCACAATGGATAACCCCGATGGGTTAAGTCACCAAAAGGCCTGGATTTTGGGGGTTAAAGTGTTTCCAGCCATTTAACCTGTTAGCTGTTACGATCAATGTGATTATGACATCTAAGCTGTCAGAAGTACACTTCTCTCTTTAGCCAGCTGACCACTCCCCGCCCCTCTCTCTGCTATGCAATAGCATGGCCCTCAAAGGCCTAATGAAGCTCTCTAAGTCTGCAATTATTGTGCTCCTATTACACTCTGCTCACTCTGCTAAACTGGATATCTACTGCAATGCATAAGTACTACATAGTACAAGCAATCAACTGATCACCTGGTCAAATGCCCTATGGAGAGTAAATATTAGTGTAAAAATATAACAAATTCAAAACAACACCCTTTTTTCTGTTTTACAAATAATGAAGAAAAACATAACAGGTATTGCCACATCCGTAAATGTCCAATTTCTTATTATAATATTGATGATGATATTTTACAGCAACAACTTGTCTCTGAAGAATTTACCATCTTAGAATCCATACTTTTCAGCACCTTATCTATTCTCTACATCTGTAAAAACTCCAAATAGGCTGTTAGGTGGAGGTGAGGGTTATATGGTGATAGGTGGAGGTTGTATTTTGTGTTGACACGAGGCCTTATAACTCAATAGTGGTGGGGAAAAACAGTAGGATGGGGGAGGAGTTTACAAGCCACAGCTTACTGGCACAATCTCCTAGGGATGAAAGAGTACAGACCTCATAGAGATCATATCTCTACCACTCTCAATAAAACTGGGAGATGAGGTTTAGCTATACTTTAAAAATACCTGTCAGAAGGTTTCAGATCTCGAGCTGGCCCCTTGGTTTCTTGGACTTTTCTCTGTGCCTTTCCAACCTAATGCAGTCTGCTAAACACTTTGTCTGCCACCTACATGCTTTTCATGTTTCATTGTTAAAGACTTTAATCCTCAACTGCTTCTGTTATAAGCTTGTACCATGATCCAGAGAAGCAAGACCAGATGACTTCAAGTTCTCCAGAAATAAGACCAAAACTAAGAGGGACTTGGTCCAGAGTAAAGGTCGTGGGAAACTGCCCAAAACCTTGACGTCCTCTCGGCCGCAGGCACACTTGTTTACCTCTTTGTCGCACCAGAGAAGATGGCAGGTCCCCAGTCCCCAGCTGTCTCCTACTGCAGATCCCTCCCATTGTGCACATGCATGCCTGCTTGCTATCTTAAAGAGACATCATATGCACCCAGCTTTCTCAAGACCTTTCTTCTTGAAAGGCACCTTCTGTAATGTCTTGGTATCTGACATCAGCTCATTCCCAGACCTTTCTTTTTGTCTACTGCTTGTCCTGACCTTTGGCTTGTCTGCACATTTATAAATGAACTCCACCATTCCTTACCTCTTGTATGTGTCACAACTCTATCTAATCCTTCTGTACCACACATTTACATCAGCTATCACCACAATCGACCAGTTCAGGGATAGCAATCTAACAGTTCCCTGCAGCAAAGTCCAGATCCCTCATACAAGGAGTTAAACAGTGAAGACCAGGGGACTCATTAGACTTCGCTCTTTGTTGCGGTTCTATGCCAAAGCTCATGGCTGACCCTGAGGATCCACCACCTGTCTCTAGAGACCATAATAAGATGAGGTACACGCATGTCATTCTGTGTTGAGGGATTTAAGTGGTAACTCATAGGCAGATAGGGGACTTATTCATGCTTAGAAATCTTTGTCCCAAGCTCCATGATGCTCATATTTTGGTGACTAAAATGGCACATTGCACTCTTTAATCCAGCATAAAGAATTTTTACAAACTTATTTGCATTTATATTTATAAAAAAAAACTTAAAAATGCATTTGTTGTTTTAAAAATAGTTACCCTAGGGAAAAAACACACAGTTAATATTGTTACAATCATAGCTCACCATAGAATAAAGATAAAATGTTATTCACATCATCTGGTGCAATGGCATATTTACTTTTTTTCAAATTTACCCCACAAAAATAATTCATAAAAATTATTGAATAAAACATATAAGCCCCAAAATAACACCAATAAAATATAACAACTATCCCTAACAAAACTAGCCCTCAAATGACTACACCAATGAAAAAAATAGAACAATTATGGATCTTGGAATGCAGTGACACAAAATGACTGTTTTTTTTTCTGTAAAACATGTTATTATTGTGAAGAACTACTAAGATGTAACAGATAATGCATACATTTAATATCAACACATTTGTATCAACTTGAAGAATTGTTGGTTTGTTATTTTTGCTGTACAATAGACAGTGAATAGAAAAATGCTAAAAACAATGACATGATTACCGTTTTATTTTGTGCAATCCTTTTAAAAATAATAACAAATAAATTATATGTACCTAAAAATAGTATTACTGTGAAATGAAAATCATATTGCAAAAAACATGCCTTGGTGCAGCAGGGGTGGGAACACATGGCAACAGGGGTGATGAGGTTTAACAGGCCACAGAGCATAAACCACTATTTTTAAGTAGCTTTTTGTCTCCACGTTGATATTCATATGCCCAAGTTCGCAATATGACATTCATGATAGAGGCCATTAAGTTATTGTTTTATTCATGTGATTAAAAAACTTACGAATGTACTTGATCTTTAAAGCCTACAAAGGGCAGGTACTTAACGGGTTAAATAAAATCAAAAACATATTTGTGTAGTACAACAATTCATCATAATGTACAACACATCCCATGTAACAACACTGTATAAATCATACAATTATATACATATCAAATAATATAACATAGGCTAGACAAATTAACAGAAAAGGTTTCCTTTTTTTAGGGTCTGCATCTATGAGAAATGAGCACTGCTTTTCCACTGTGGATAACTTACCAGGTTTTTACATTATACAGTGGAATTTCAAGGGAAACTGTAATGCTTTCTTTATACTGCAATAGTGTATTATAGTTAGAGATGGGCGAATCGATTCTAACGAAGTGGAATTCGTTTAGAATTTCAGGAAAACTTGTTTTTAATTGATAAAATGGCCGCGAGCACATGGCGTTACATCGGGCAAAGAAGTCTGGAAGGAAGAAAGGAGGACAGTCAATGACATGTGCAGAGATGAAGCCAATCAGAGACCAGCAGGATTCTGTGACGTCACCGCACTATATAAGTCCGGACGCGACGCTGGCAGTTCACACTCCTCTCTCTTTGTCGTGTTGTAGGTGCTGCAGCTGCAGTAGCTGAGATCTCACACAAAATAAATAACACTTATACAGCGATTTTTTTGGGTGGTGTCACAGCTTTTCTCAGAGACTGCTTCTCTTACGTTCTAATTATGATTTTGTGGGTTATTAGAATTGAAGTCCAGCGTGCGTCCAATTCAGCTGCATATATTTTAATGCTATCTGGTCAGTTCTGGAGCACATTGAATATCCAAGGGTTATCTAAACCTGTTTGTGCTGTTGTATTCAGTTAAAGAAACAGCGTTTTTACAATCCACATACCAGTTAATTTTTGGCAACTCACTTCTTTTGCGCAATTTATATCCAAGGGTTAATTAAGCGTGTTTGTGCTATTGTAGTCAGTAAAATAAACGGTGTTTTTCAACGCCAAAGAAGAAATTTTTCCTGGTGATTCCTATAGCATAATTTATATCCGAAGATTAATTAAGCATGTTTCTGCTTTTTTAGTCAATAAAATACACAGCATTTAAACACGCCACATACCAGTTAATTTTTGGCAGCTCATTTCTTTTGCGCAATTTTTAATCTCTCAAGGGTTGATTAAGAGCGTGTTTTTGTGCAATTTGTTTGTCCAAGTAAAATTAAACTGGGTGATTTTTTTTCAACGGCAAAAAGAATAAACTTTTTTTTCCTGTAAGTCCAATAATTTTATCCCGAAGGTTACTTAAGCGTGTTTCCAGCTGTTGTAAGTCATAAAATACACGTTTTTTTTAACACGCCAACATACCAGTCAATTTTTTTGGCCTTGCCTCATTTCTTTTTGCGCAATTTATAATCCAAGGGTTTAATTAAGCGCGTGCTTTTTGGGTTTCAATTTGGAGTCCAAATACAGAGTTTGGTATTTTATCATAACAGGATTATCTCAGTTAAAACAGAGTCTTAAAAATGTCTGAAACAAACAGTATGTTCAGACGAGAGGTTGTCAGGCTCTTCACATGCGAGTGGCGAAGTAGCAAAACATTCCTGGAGCATGCACATGGACACTCGTTGGAGGCCAGAACTGCCAGTGTTTTATGTAGCGAGCCTGGGTGTTGAATCAGCAAACAAAGGGGTTTCACGATTGAGGTTTTTAGTAGGTCATCACTTCCAATCCCAATTGACATCTGACAACCCTAGCAGTGGGTTTTGTGCGATGATTTCAACTCTATTTTTTGCATGGCCCGGGAACAGGTCAGTCGGCCCTCCACCTATCTCAACCCCTCCTCTGTCCCGTTCAGTCCCTCCACACACACAACTAGTATGTGGTCTGGGCTCAAGCCACTGATGCAGCGAGGAAAGAATAATTTGAGAAAAGTCAGCAGCGTCACATGGCAACGATTATGTGGGGCCAGAACATCCCCTGCTTTCCTTGCAGTAGTGATGTGTAAAGAAGTGCATGGGAGAATTTTTTTGGTGAGCGGTCAGCGACTCTGCCATATCAAGACACGTTGAGGTGACACATGGACCGATCAAACACTCATGAGTAAAACGTGTGGTTTGAATCCATTTTCCATGCGTTACAACCAGTTTGTTCTAATTGCAATCCGTATGGAACTTTGAAACTGAAGGAGACCGATAAACTACCAGGGAATGATTATTAAGGTGCATATTTTTTGCATTCTTGTTGCCATTTGTTGGATTATATTCAGTAACAAAACCTGAATTGGGGATAACAGAACCAAGAAAGAAGCAAAAGCAAATGGCTGCAAAAAGTGGCTTTGTTTTTCGAACTTCTTCCATATGAAGATGTGAATCGTAATGGTCCAACTTACAGAAACTGAAAAACAAAAGTCCTTCCTAAGAGCCCTCCCCTCGTTACTAGGTGGATCCAAATTACATCCACACAGATTTCAAGGTGGTTTAAGAAAGCAAAGTTTGATAACCGCTTTTTTCATTTGTTTCATAAACAGAATTAACACAGCGGGTAAATAAAGGAAAAGTTTTGCTGAACTAATTATCCACTTTCCCAGATTTTTTGAAAGCTTGTGGGAAATTCTTAGCGCTGCATTTGTAAATGGAAAAGGCTCCCTCACACAACCGCCTTCAAAGAAACAATAAAATAAATAATACTAAAATAATAATTTAGAACCTATAGAGGAAAGAGTTTCCCTTCAGCCTTGTCTTTATATCAGTGTATACCGAACCTCTTGCCTTCGTCCTTTGACTACGAACCCATTGGCCTTACTATTTAGGTACCTAATGCTACACCCTCGCTGCCATTGCAAGCAAAGTCCAACCGTCAGGGGTAGCGACCTGGGTAGACATCCCCGCTACAGAAAGTCCCATCCGCTTGCGGCGGGCTCCTGGTGAAAACGGGACCTACTTAGACCCCACTCCCTGGTTGGCAATTTGCCCATTGCCTGACTGCGGTGTCCAGTGGAATCCACTAACCGCTTGTCCATTGGAACAACAATGAAGCATGGAATGACGTTATTCATCCCCCGTAGTCCCTGGCGACCTGAACAAAAAACGCGCAGATTCCCCGCGATGAAAGGCCCGGAGCAAACGCGGCAAGGTGCCACGCATGAGCTGCCACTGGCAGACATTAATATTACACCAAGGGTTTACTCCTGTCCCGCTTGGATCATCACTAAGACCATCATTAGCCTTTTCCTGTTCATAGTGTCGTTCCAACATATGGAGGCCTGGAATTCCACCGTTTGGAAATGTTCCAACATATCAAGCCCTAGTTGGGAGGCCGGATCTGCCGCTTTCAGCTTAAGGATGGTGTGCCTTGGGTGGTGACAGAACGGGCTGAAGTGCATGCAAAGTTTTCCTGGCCCGTTTTTAGAATGTCTTGCAGATGGGTGTAAAAGACTTGGAACAATCCTGATTTGACCATTTCCTCCCGAGTGTGACTTCGGTTCGACCAAGGGAATCATCCGTCCACATGGATCATCAAAAATCGTTAATGGCCTTTCCTCTGTCCCAATTAATTCCCCCTGTTTAATATAATTATTCCTGTATCATCAATTTTCCCCTGTTTCCATAAATTTTCCCCCCCTGTTTAAATAATGTTTATTCCTGTTCAATACAATTTCCTCTGTTTTCATCAGTTTTTCTCCTTTTCCTGCCCATTTAACCCGACCTTTCTTGCTACGTTTAAACATGACCTTACGAATCTCCGCCGGCTTGCCCGAACCTGTTTTTGGCTTTAAACCTTGACCTACGAGTTTCGTCTTACGATCAGTACCCCTCGCGACAGTCGCTGCGGCCCTCGTCCTGACACTGCCAAGCAGTCGCGCCAGGGGTAGCCGACCTGGTAGGAACTCCCGCCGCAAAGAAAATCCCCATTGCGGCGGCTTCTGATGAAAATCGGGACCTACTTTTAAAAACCCCCCCGCTCCCCTGGTGGTGGCCGATACCGAACCGCTTTTGCGGTTGTCCAGAGGATGCCCACTACCCCGTGGTCGTTACAATGACAGAATTGGGGAAATGCCAAAATTTTCGTGGCCCAGTTTTTCTTTGAATGTGCAGAGTCCCCACCCACTTGAAAAGGGAGGGACTGCAGTTAACCCACCCAACTTGGACAAGCATCAACGGGGTCCAGGCTCTGCACTTAAGGATGGGCTTAAACGCATACTGCTGTCCCCTCTGGCAATTCGTTCCCGGTGAACGACTGCAGGCACCATGATGCCGAGAGTCAGTAGTATCTGGCCAGTAATTATGTAATAGACAGGGAGTTTGTCCCTTCGCAAAAGGTGGTTGGAAGCCCTTGACGCCTGAAATGGGAGGCGTGCCACTCGGTGCTGCAGCCGTTGGGACAGGACGAAACCACCACATCCTAAAAAACGTATGGTAAAACAAACCAGCATGAAATGTTTTGGTGGAGGACCGTGGGTGGGTCCCCCACGCTTTACTTTCCTGAGCCACCAGATTCTACATATAGTTATGTTCAATTCAAACCTTCCGTGTCTCGACCAAACATGGGTCACATACCGCAAGTAAGTGGGATTTTACCACACCAAAGCCCGCACTGACTGACTGTTAATCGCCGCCTGAACCCGGTGCGCCACAGTGCCGCTACTTCCTGTGACTGCAAAGTGGGTGGTCCTTAATCGTGGCCGGATCTTGGCACCCAATCTTTGCACTGCTGCCTACCCTTCTGCCTACCGACTTACCGTCGCTTGCTCTAACTGCTTGACACGCAAGCTGGCTGCCTCTCCTTACTCACATATGATATGAATGAACCTTGTACACTGTTTGGGGTCCTGGTCAAGCTCATAGCAACTCACATGGGCTTTCAAAAACCAACCATATGTGCGATACAACCAACTTTACATCTCCGCCCCAGACATACAACTCTCTACTGTCCAAGATCCCAGATTGTCCTGTCGCACCCAAGCCCTCTCTTCTCCTTCCCATCTCCCTAATACTTAATGAGAGAATAAACGCATGCCTTCCAGGGCCAGGACATGTCGTAAGTTCCAGTGTAAGGCGAATCCACAACGTAGGGGCCACTGTCCATCCAGGAGAAAATGGGGCACAAATTGAGAATGGAGTGGCTGAATTTTCCGTTTTGAGGGAGGCACTTTCTTAATGCCCTGTTTAACTAGGCACCTTACCTTGTCCCAGCCTTTGCTGCTTCACCCGGCTTTTTCCAAGTAGCGATCCGTCTTACATTGAGTAGTGTTTTGCCCTGTTCCACCCACCGTCCACCCTCAATGGTCGTTCACTGTACAAAGCCTGAACCACTCACAACATAAACCCCCCATTTGCAATCTCATCACTATTTCTGCCCCGCGTTCTGCAAGTAATCAGCGGATTGTCTTCCCACCCTAATTGCTCCACCACTGTCCCACAAATATTTGTCCTCAATGTATAGTGGGGAATAAGTCCTACAGCACATAGTATTCTCGGGCTGTGGGAAGCAAATGAGTCCCCCTCCACCTGCTCCCAGGCCCATGCCAACCCAAGGGCTTGTGTGGTGAACAAACCCACGACTCTTGGCGGCTGGGGTTTTGATTGAGAATGTTTCATCTGGACCGAAAAGTGTGAGAAGGTGAACCTAGTTTTGTGTGGGGGTCCCACACACAATGCCGTAGATGACACCGATTCTGTGCGCCCCTTGCACGGTGACCTCCTGCTGTGGAACGTCCCCCTTACCTGTGTCTGTGATCTGTGGCGCTCCTGTAACCTACCTTTCCTATGTTCTTTGAAGCTATGGAAGGAAATCTTAAGCCCCTCAATCTTTTTTCCAGCTGACGCTGCCTGGCCATAACTTTATCAGGCTGCATTACGCTTCAGTATTTTTGGTCAATTGCCCGTAAGTGCCCGGGAAATTTTAGAGTGAAGCGATTTAACATAAGCGTCGGCAGTCCCTGTGCCCATGTCATACTAAAGGCGCTTTGTATGAAGACCAAACCAAGCTTTTTCCCGCAATTTAACATGGCCCAAATGTTTTTCTACAGCACCCTTCAGGCCTACTGTTGCATCCAGGAAATTAGCTGTTTTTAACGGACATTTTCATCCCAAAGTAATCGCCGAAACTGATTTTTGTCGGAAAACTTCGGCGAAGTTGGCGAACTAATAATACTAATACAATAGTATTAATAATAACAAATACAACAATACAATACAATTGGTAAAGTACACTATTTTTGAGCGTGGTAAGGTATTTTTTGACTGTTTTTACCACTCATCATTTTATGTTTGTATTGTGATTTATACTATTTAATATGTTTTGGATTTGTCATTTTACTGTTGCTTTAACCTCTTCCCACCGCATCATCATAATATTATGACTTATTTTTTCCTCCTTACCTTCCAAGAGCCATAACTGTTTTATTTTATACGTCTACAGAGACATATGAGGGACAAAATTTACTTTTTTAATTGTGCAAATTGTTACAACAACCATAGAATGTCCTGGGAAACAAAAAAGTAAAAATTCTAAGTGGGGGGAAAATGTGAAAAAAAACTTACTTGTGCCATATTTGTTGGTTTTTTTTCACTCTTGGGTATAAAAGATGCTTATAGCCAAAAAATTTAGGAGCATACTATCCTCAAAAGCAAAGGAATTGTATTGCATATCATTAAAAAGGACATATAGCGAATGAGCCAAAAGAAATATTGCTAAGAACCCTACATTAAGTAATCCACAATTTACATCTAAAGTACATTATATACTGGGTAGAGTATACTTAGGGTGCAAGAAATGCATAGCAATTGAAAAAATAACATAGGATAGTAAAATGTTTGCATATGCACCAAAGCCTACCCAGCAATGTAGTGTCTGGCCACCCCGACGCGCATTTCGCACAAATCGCCTCCTCAGGGGATGTTAGATATGCCCATATTTTACTCTTAAAAAGAGATATAATTACTCACAAACAAGTGATGGCATTTCACAGTGCATGGAAGCATTGTGGAAGCCCTAGAGCAGGTCATTATGATTCCGGCAATACCAAGTTTGTAGGGTTTTCATTATGTTTTAGTACTTTAAAAAAATCTGAAATATTCTGTATTCCTTAACTTTGTGCTGCAGTGCCATTTTCAGTGAGCAATCACTTTTTTGTCTTTCTACATATGGACCTCGGTGAGGGCTTATTTTGTGCGAACTGAAAAGTATTTTTTCTTGTTAACATTTTGGGATTCATGCAACTTTTTGATCACTTTTTCTTACAAGATTTTGGACGCATTAAATGGTAAGAAAAATAAAATTTTGGCATTTGGAATGTTTTACTTCTACGGTGCTCAGCATACAGAATAAATTATGTTATATTTTAATAGACCAGACTTTTATGGATGCAGAGATAACAATTATGTGTAACTTTTTTGTTTTCTTTATTTGTAAAATGATGTAAAGGGGGTGATTTGAACTTTTAATTTTTTTTATTATTTTTTATATTAAAAAAAAAAAATTCACACTTACAACCACTCCCCGTAGGGTACTTTACAACTAGGGTGCTAAGTCACTTGTACACCCTTCCAGAGGCAGGAAATAATAAAAGTGGCAGCTATGGATGCCTTCATTAGGCTTCTCGCAGCTATGGTAACTAATCAATAACCCATGATCTTGTCGTGCAGGGGAAGGAGCATTTATTTAGCTGTCACAATCAATGTGGGTTAAACAGCAGGAATTAGAGTCGGCTTCAATCCTGGGTGTTAGTGGTGGGAATCAGTTGTTATAATAAGCCAGCACCTGCCGCCTATGGAGCATATGAGCTCGCTTCATAGCTTCTTACAAGTATAATGACATATATATATACATCACATGACGTTAAGAAATTGCACCATGTAACTGTGAAAGCCTATGCAATAGTGAACAAAACATACTAGGAGTGTGTTAGGAGTCACAGCTATATAGCTTGCTTTTATTCAGTCCATTCTTAGTTAAATACAATTGCAGTTTGTAGTTATTGGAACCAGTGAAGTTGATCTTGGGCCTAGTGCTCCAGTGGCCAAGTGACAGTCTTCCCCAGATCATTGAGGCACAGCACAGAAGCTTGCAGACCATCTAGACTTAAGATAGAATTCCTCTGCTAACAGTCATTGTTGAGCTGACATTGCCGTCCTTGGTGATGCTCATCTGTGAGACAGATGGCACAGGACATTGAGGGCTCTCATCCATGTCATCCGAGTTGGCTAGAACTTAGTTCCACCTAGAGAAGTGTGGATTTAAGTTGTGCAGATGGAGTTGGAGATGAACAGAGTTAGTGCCCCTAGGCTGGGTACTGTGAGGATGAGAATAAAGATTGGAGTTACTCCAGCATTTGGCCTATAAAGGAGGGTAAAGGGACTGAGCTATGTTACTGAAATAAATAAGCTCAATGCTATGGAATGATAAATGTATAAGTTTCCAACTATCATCTTATTTGTGATGTCTTCACGTCTCTCACCCTTTACAGAAGTACTGCAGGAAAATTGGGTGCCAGTTTTCTCTACAGTTTACACTTTGTCATTAGGGTTCAAAATAGCAAGACATCCTGGATCAGCCCATCAATAAGGAAGCCTTCTGTAAAAAGGAGCTGTCTAAAGAGTCAATAAATGACAGTGAAAAAAATATCAATTAATGATTTGCCAAAAATTGTATTAAGGGAAAAATGAGGGGTGCGGAAAAAACAACTTGGGGCTTGTTTTATATACTATATCGTTTTATAGTTAACTTTATATACTGTACTTGTTAAGACTGGGATGACAGATGGTTACTGTAACTGCTCACCTTTTGATATAGTTAACCTTTTTGTATGTGTTTTTACAATAATAGTTTTCCTGTGTTCTTGCCGATCGGCTGTTTCAGGGTCAGTGCTGAACAGTTGACAAGCTAACGTTAATGCCACCAGTTTTTTCTCTTCAACATAATCTACTGTGTGAGACGGGCTGTTGTTTCAACACCACTGACACTATCCATCTTGGTACTGACTGATTGCTCTCCCTGCAGTAAAAGTTATCTGTAAGTAGATAGGAATGTCAAGATTTTCTCCATACACTGTGGAAGGCTGAACAATTGCTAAATGAAAAGAAATGACAGTTTTCAGGGTTGCAATCACATTAGATTCTGATAAGACCTACATAAATGCAGCACTTTGATCACATACAAGACATTTGAGTTGAGCTATGAAACAACTGCACTGTGACTGAATTGAACACATGGACTGTTTAGTTGCTTAAAATTTTTACTAATTAGAAATTTGGTGTCTGACATATACAGTGTAGTTGCAGTATAGACAGTTACCCTGTCTTTCAGACCTAGTTGACTCTTATACTGGCCATAAACATAAGATGATTCTGAGTCTTTTTAATTACTTGGCCAAAACCTTTCTCATCTCCCATAATGTTTGGAATTCCCCAGTTTATGTTTTAACATAAACTGGGGAATCATTTCTTGTCAGGGTGGAACAAAGAGTTGAGTTAATCATGTTGACCATGATATATCCTTTTTTTTTTCCCTTGATGGGAGACATGATCTTTACAGACCATTGAAATCCTTGAGTTTGGATATCCCTTATTTGTTGTCTATGGACAGCTATAGTGTTGTTGATCTATGAGTGAGGTTACCATATGGTAAATGTTGACTAGGCTCATGGGCCCTGAGTTCAATTAAAATTTATCTTAAGTGGATGATGAAATTTAGAACATAGCTCATATACTAGTTAGCTACACATCTGTGTAGGATTGGTCACCTGGCCTCCATCTGTTTAAAATACAGTCCAGCTTATTTTTGTGAAATGTTTACATGTACTTTAAAAAACTCAGCAAACCAGTGAGGTAGTCCAAGTAGCATCTATCATGTGCCACTCCAAACCCATTCTATCTTGCTACGATCCAATAGCCCAAAACAAACTTGTCAAAAGATAGCTGATTTTCGTTAGTTACATACAACTTAACAGTCCTTGAGTAATGCAGTAACAATTTAAATTACATTTTGGGATTTTGCATCTGCATTTCATATCTGCACAGGAACATGCAGGGAAATAGCAATGAGGTGAAAAGAGTAATTTACCCAAAGGTGTCTATTATCTATTATTTCTTAGATTATGGCACAAAAGTGTTGGGTTTTCTAACCAGGCTGTTAAACAGAGTCACAAGCAGCTTTACACTCACTCTGTCGCTATCAGGCTGTGGGTAGTTCTGTCAAGTTGGTAATTTAAGGAAAAAACATCAAAAGTTTGTTTCATCATTACATTCTTATTAAGCTCATCAGATAGTTTGTTAAACTGCTTTTACTGCTATACATCCTTATCGAAGTATCAGATATCTCTCACACAGCTTTCCTTGAGACAGATGCAGTGTCTGCTAGAAGCAAGAAAGTCAAGGCCTACCTCCTCCCCCCATATGATACAGAGCGTTTGGGAATGTGTCATATCAGCTAATGCTTCATTCGTACATGCAAATTATAACTTGTCTCTTAGCGACCACCAATTAGCCAATCATGTAGTGATAAAATAGTCATGTGATTAAAAAAGTTCTATTGGAATGTTATTTACTTTGATTAAATCAGATTCATGTCCTAAATGGAAGGTGTCGGTTATGTTTCTCGAGCTCTGGCTGCCGGCAGCAATAATAATAATATAATTCGGAGGAGGCATTTAATTGGATAAGGAGTGGAACAAAGAAAATTTCCACACCTGATTTGATCATCTTGACAGTTCTATAGAAGTGATTTGCATATTTAGCTTCTCCATAAGTAGATCAGACATTACAAAGACATAAGTGCAGGTGTCGGTCATGTTTCTCGAGCTCTGGCTGTCGGCAGCAATAATAATAATATAATTCAGAGGAGTGGAACAAAGAAAATTTCCACACCTGATTTTATCATCTTGACAGTGGTGCCGTGCTCTCAAACACCCGAGGACTATCCGGAGGGGGGCTGGCGCCTTACCATCGACTGCACGGTCCTGAAGTGCCCGAATCACTTGGGGCCTGAGCAATCCCAGAGAAACAGGTAAGTTCACTGATTTTTAAAAAAATCAGTGACTTATCTGTTTTTCGGACATTCTAGTGAAAGTCTTTTGGTGGTTGTCGCCTCCCTTAGGAGACCTGTGTAAGCGTTCAGGTGTACCTCCAGGGTGTGCTCTGGTACATGTATGTGTATCATATGCGTATGCCTTTAAACGCTACCAATTAATGCCTCTGCTTGTTGCTCTGTAAAGTATACGTGACTGGATAGTGTATTTTCCTTTCGGTATCATATTTCAGTGTAGGTCAGGAGCTGGGCTCCTGATGGAAAAAAAAAAAGAGATATCAGGGATACAGTCCCTAATAAGCGACCCGGTAGCGAGACCGAAGCCTGTCATAAGTTATATACAGTTATATACAGATACAGTTATATACAGATATAGTTATAGACAGATGATCTGAATTCCTGAAGAGAACTGGCCAATTGCCAAAGCCTGTTATAGTTATAGACAGACGATCTGAAGAGAAATGGTTAAAGAGTAGCCATAAGCCTGTTATAGACAGAAGATCTTGGTTTCTGATAATAAATCTAATTCTATACTTAACATTCCGACTGCCACCTCTCCTCCGTGCAATTCACTTGTTACTGCTAAAGTAAACATTGATATGCAACTGTCGAGTGATAACGTTCTTGCCAGCACACCTGCAACATCACAACCAGCCCCGCAACCACTATACCCTTTGCTCACAGCATCTGGGACATTCTATGTACCCTCCTCATCTATAGCCCCTATTCTGACTTTCAATGCTAATGGAGAGGAAGACAGAGAGGAGGACAAGTTGCCATTAGCTACAGGATGCCAGGACCCACATCTGCAACCCAAATTAAAGGACTCCAGTATTTTTCCTATTGCTCACAGCACACAGACTGCTGCTCTAGGAGAGATTAAACTGTGATTACATTATCCATGCTATTGGACCCGTATATAATAACGTATCCCATAACAATTGTGTTCAGCTGCTGAAACAAACTATACATAACGTACTTGAAGTGGCCCAAGCGAACAAGTTCCAATCGCTGTCCATACCCCTCATTTCTTCTTGCATCTTTGCGTTCCCACCAATGGCATGTGTACAGGCCATACTCACCGCATTACTTGAACACAAGCCAATTCCTCCAGTACCTGAAATACGGATAGTGGTACTAACAGATGCTATGGCCAAATGTCTGAAGACTACATGGCTCTCCCTTACTCAAACCACTAACTCTCCCAGGACAACTTCACCCTTACTCAGGAGTATAACCTCAGTTCCGTTGCAAACTACACCCACATTCCCTCCACCACCAGAACCAGACTCATTCATGGACTTACCCCCACCTTCGGCAGCACCACCACCTCCACCATCACCTCCTCAGCCACTGAATTCCTTTTCTCTGCCAGTTCTACCTTCTCATCCATCAGTGCCAGTGCCTTTTACACCCGAACAAGTCAATAATCTACTGACCCAAATGTCAGACCCTGAGAAAAACCCTATGGCATTTTACCGTGGCATCAGCCAGATACAGAAGACATATTCTGCCTCTTGGAAAGATCTATACCATGTTGCCAGCATAAAGGCTGGGGATTACTTTTGGCCTATCATCAAATCAGCCCTACAAGAAGACACTGTTGAGGACATCAGTGCTTACACATCTAGGGAAGAGTTCTGCCGTCGTCTTCATTCTTGGGCCAAGGAACGCTTGGCTGAATCCTCAGTGAATATCTTCAATTCTACTCAGAGTCCTACTGAATCCGTGGAGAATTTTTATCACCGGATGTCTGTGTTATTCCAGGACCATGGATTTGACATGAACACTAAAGCTCACAAAATCCTCTTTTCAACGGCGTTTGTTATAGGTTTACTTAAACCTATTTGGGACTTTGAAACTAATCGAGCAAAATATGCAGAGTTATCCGGAAGTCAACTTCTCTCCATTGCTAAGGCACAGACTGATTCATCCCAACAGTTAAAGAAGGTTTCTAATGTGACCCTATTTCAAGAGCTCCCACAGGGCTCTATAGCTCAGCCAGACACCATACTCTACAATCAACCAATGCAAGTTTTCCCTGGGTATCAACCTACAGACTCCAATCGAGATAACGGTTTGCGACCTTTCCAGAGCACACACCCTGGCGGACAAGGCCGAACTCAGAAAACTTGTTTTTACTGCAAATGATCTGGACATATTATGAGGCAGGGCCGCGCTAAAGCTCGTGACGACAAAAGGAATCTTGCTACCAATGGACAGCAACTACCGCAATACCCTCAAGCATATAATCAATTTCAACCTCAGTATCAAGTTTTTGATCTTCAACCGTCAAGATTCAACCAACAAACACAACGCAGACCTCAGTCCTACAATAATAATCCATTCATGGGACCTCAATTTACCAATCTTAACCATATTCAGTGCAAACAAGCATATCCTCAAGATGCGTCTTATCCGCCTTTCCAACCTCAAGACACCTCCTATCGTCCTCATCCATAGGATTCCGGCAAACCTATGTCTACCGTTTTTCTCAATGCTTCAGAGAACACCACTGTTAGTCATTCTGAACCCGTGTTGACCGTCAATCTTCAAATTAATTGCCACCAACTTCCTTTCTTTGTAGACACTGGGGCAGCCAGATCGGTTCTGAAAACTTCTGACATTCCACCGGACGTCATACTTTCTCCTGACTACATTTCATGCATTGAAGTGGATGGACGACCAACCCAGACTCGCTTAACCTACCCTGTGCCAATTGGACATCATGGACTCCTGTCTAAACTACTTATCTCTCCTACTTACCCAACTAATCTGCTTGAAGCTAATCTTCTACAAACGATGAATGCTACTATCAGATATAATTCTTCTGGAATGTATTTGGACTACAATACTCCAATTTCACATGAAACTCTACAAGCTGTTCCTGCGCTTCACATGTTTTATCCACATCAAGCAATACCTCCTGAACTTTTGACACAAGTACCTCCTGAAGTTTGGTCTAAAGGTCCTGATGATGTCGGTATCCTTCCAGTCTCACCTGTACATGTCTTCTTGAAAGATGGTGCTACCCTGCCTCGCTTGCCTCAATATCCCTTTAAGCATGATCAAGAACAATCTCTGGAATCACAAATCAGAACATTCCTGGATAATGGGGTGCTCATCCACTGCATTGCTCCTGCAAATGCACCTCGGTTCCCTGTTCACAAGAAAAGTTATCCCTGGTGAACCTCCAAAAATACCATTTGGTTCAGGACTCAGGAGCAGTCATTGCTGTAACGGATTATGAGAACCCTATGGTCCCCAAAGCTCATGTTCTTCACAGCCAAGTACCTTCTTCAGCTGCCTACTTCACAGTCTATGGTTTCTGCAATGTCTTCTTCAGTGTCCCATTACACAAGGACTGTCAATACCCTTCTGTTTTCACTTATCATGCCCACCTGGATGAGGATGCTTCAAAGGGGCACAGAACCAGTTGACTCGAGCCCTGCAGGACATGTATGATATTCTCTTGTGCGCACCTGATTTTCCAACTTGTCAATCAAGCTCTTTGAGTCTTCTTCAACATTTGGCATCAATCAACTGCAAAGTCTCACAGTCCAAGCTCCAACGGTGTTCTAAGAAAGTTGTATTCCTCGGACATTGCATATCACAAGGTACCAAACACCTTACCGATCATCGGGAAAAAGCTGTGAAGCTCATTTCTTCACCGAACAATCTAAAACAACTACAAGGATTTCTAGGCTTTGTCACTTACTGTCGTCAATGGATATCCAATGCCTCCAGTCTTATGCACGTTTTATACTATTCTTTCAAAGACATTAGTTACACCAATGAACTCTCACTTAAGGCACAAGAGTGACCGTCCAAAGCCTGGAAAAAAATTATCCTACAAGCTCTGGCTCTGGGAATCTCGGACTACTCAAAGCCTTTCAACCTCTTCCTATTTTGAAGACTATGGCCAAGCTTCCGAAGTCCTCACATAAAAACATGGAGAGCGTATGAGAATTGTAAGTTAGATCCTGTTGCACGGAATGTCACTACTTGACTCAGAGCTATCACTGCTTCAAAAGTCCATCCGGTCAATATTTTGGCTCATCATGATCTACAAGGGATCCTGAAACAGTCGCAGCAACCTCATCTCAGTAAATAGCGCCATCTCCATATACAATGCCCATTAATGATGCCTGAAAATGTGACTTTGAAGAGATGTACTACTCTCAACCCAGCCACTCTGCTTCCTCTCTCAAGGGGGGAAGATGAAGATCAGTCTACCACAGATGAAGACCAGACTGCCGTGGATGAGCCTCTTCATGACTGTCTTGAACAAATGGAGGCTGAAACCTCCCATCTTCCTACTTTCTCTACATCCAAGTTGGAGAACCTAGACTATGTCTTCTTCACAGATAGATCCAGATATGCGGATGATCAAGGACGATTCCATACAGGATTTTCTGTGGTTACCTTGCAAGAAACCGTGAAGGCTGCATCTTACCTTCGAGAATGCCAGCCCAAGAAGGTGAACTCTGGGCTGTAACGGAAGCTTGTAAGCTCGCCAAAGAGAAGACCATGAACATATACACCGGCTCAGCCTACATGTACGGAGTAGCCTATGACTTTGGCCTGAAGTGGGCCCTGAGAGGTTTCCAGACAGCTAGTGGAACGCCCATCAAGAATCAAGAAGCCATTCAGACTCTGATACATGCTCTCCAATTGCCAGCTTAAGTGGCCGTTTTGAAGACTAAAAGCCCATGGAAGAATAGAGACAGTGGAAGTAGAAGGCACATATTGAGCAGACTTGGCTGCAAAGGCTGCAGCTCTCTTCCCAGAGATTCGAGAGGAAGCAGAAGTGGCTGTATATGTGCTGGCCAGAGCAGAGAAGAAAGAATGAGAATGTGAGAAGAAAGAAGGAGAATGTGAGAAGAAAGAAGGTGAGAAGAAGAAGAGAAGAAGAAAGAAGGAAAGAAGAAGGTGAGAAGAAGAAAGAAGAAGGAAAGAATAGAGAGGAACAAGAAGAGAAGAACCATGGACAAGATACATTGAATCCAGGTGTTAACCTGTTGAGACAATCTCAAACAACTCGAACAAGTCCGAAGGAAAGGAAAAGTTGGGAGGAATTGGGAGCAGAGATACACCAAGATGGATTCTAGATGAAAGACAATAGACTTTGTTTACCAAGGGCATTATATCCAACTGTAGAACAATGTGCTCATGGTACTACCCACAGATGAACTAGCCAGATGATTTCTTCAATCAACAAGATATACCTGGCACCCAGAATCTTCATTTTCCACAGCAAGTAGCCATGCTAGAAGTTGTGAAATATACAATACTTGTAACCCAGGAGGACTGATGCCAACACAAAGGAAGCATTTGGCTAAACACTATATCCTCTCCAGCGGACCCAGATTGAACACATTGAATCACCCAAGAGTGGAAAATACAAGTATGTTCTAGTGGTGGAGGATATGTTCACAGCATGGCCTGAAGTCTAACCAGTTACCAACATGACTGTCAGAACCACCGTGAAGAAACTATTGACTGAATTGATATGCAAATTTGCGATCCCTGAGGTTATTAAATCTGACCAAGGACCTGCCTTCACTGCGGAAGTAACCAGAGACATTTGGAAACTAGTAGGAGCTGACCTCGACCTGCACACCCCCTACCATCCCGAATTCAGCAGAAAAGTGGAAAGAATGAAAAGAACAAAATTCTGAAGGCTAGCAAATAAACATCTCTTCCCTGGCCCGAGATCCTACCCATTGCACTCCATTCTGTCAGAAATACCCCAGACAGCCCACTGGTCTCACTCCTCAGGAGATAGTATTCTCAGGCCCGCCCAGATTAGGGAGGTTTCACACATAGCAGTTGAGTGCAGGGAACGATAGCCTTGTAAAATATGTTATAAATCTGTGTAATGAATTGAAACTAATCCATGCCATAGTGTTCTCCTCCATTCCAGATCCAGACTCAGGTCAATTCTACAACATGGTGACTTTGTGTGGGTGCAGAAACACATCAGAGATTCTCTGGAGCCCAGATTTGACCAAACCAAGTACTCCTGGTGTCCCCAACCTCAATGAAACTTAAAGGAAGACCGCCCTGGATGCATGCTTCACACTGCAAGAAAGTGACTGTGACCAATAAGTCATTATGAACTTTTCCCTTATCCTTTCATATGTTGTCTAGTCTGGATGTGTGTAAAAATGCAGGCGGGACAACTAAGGGGGGTGCCTGATGAATTCAAAGCTAGGGATCAGGTCAAAGCAGGGTGTGAATCACTTACGCCCCAGATAACAATCAACAAAGGTGTGGACTGGATAAATTACATCTATTATAATCAACAGAGGTTTGATAATTACACCCGAGATGCCTTACAAGGTATAGCTGAACAATTAAGCGCCACCTCCATCATGACTTTCCAGAATCATTGAGGGTTATGAGATTGTAAACAATCCACAGATGCCTCTGCCGGGGACTGCTCTGAGGTGGCACCTGGCGGTCGTTGGTCAACAGTCATCCTTACCATCAAAGGCTCTGCGAGGAGGCCGGCGGTTGCTTGGTTACGCCCCTTGGAGCAAGCCTGACAGTGGTTCAGTGAGTTCAACACCCGCTCCACCTGTTCACCCTGCTGTATAAGGTGTGTGACCTCTAATCATTCTTGTTCAGTTTTGGTAAGAGCATCAATCTTCATTCACCCTCTAGGGGGGAGCGTTAGAACAGATTTTGATGTTTTTAGGGGGGACTGTCAAGTTGGTAATTTAAGGAAAAAACATCAAAAGTTTGTTTCATCATTACATTCTTATTAAGCTCATCAGATAATTTGTTAAACTGCTTTTACTACTATACATCCTTATCGAAGTATCAGATATCTCTCACACAGCTTTCTTTGAGACAGATGCAGTGTCTGCTAGAAGCAAGAAAGTCAAGGCCTTCCTCCTCCCCCCAGATGATACAGAGCGTTTGGGAATGTGTCTTATCAGCTAATGCTTCATACGTACATGCAAATTATAACTTGTCTCTTAGCGACCACCAATTAGCCAATCATGTAGTGATAAAATAGTCATGTGATTAAAAAAGTTCTATTGGAATGTAATTTACTTTGATTAAATCAGATTCATGTCCTAAATGGAAGGTGTCGGTCATGTTTCTCGAGCTCTGGCTGCCGGCAGCAATAATAATAATATAATTCGGAGGAGGCATTTAATTGGATAAGGAGTGGAACAAAGAAAATTTCCACACCTGATTTGATCATCTTGACAGTTCTATAGAAGTGATTTGCATATTTAGCTTCTCCATAAGTAGATCAGACATTACAAAGACATAAGTGCAGGAGATTTATTCTTCAGTAAACAAAACTATAAGTGCTGTAATGAGTGAAAACAATTGATTATCTGTAAACAAAAGCTAATCTTGAGATTGTCATAATGCGTGCTGCGGTCCCCGCTCTGAATTGCGGTTGCATTCATGTCTGCTTGTCCTGGAGCCACTGTTACTTACCTCTCCCCGCTCCCGCTGCTTCCTCCATATGTTGACTGTGTGTCGGCACTCTGAAACTCAAAGGGCCAGTGCTCCGGTGAGTAGATAATCACCTGGCACTGACCTTGTATTACTTCCCCACCTCTCCCTGACAGTTATCGGTGTGCCACAGAGTGTCAGGGAGTTTTGGATAGTGTTCTTCTGTGTTTTGATCCGTACTTGTACTTTGACCTTGTTTGCCTGCCACCCACTATGATCTTATTGACTGGACTTGACAACACCTGTGCCTGTTCCCTTTGTACCATGCTGCACCCTGGCTGTCACCGCAGTTGGTCACGTCAGGTGTAGTGACCTGGGAGTCTCCCGCAACAAAAGTCTAACCTTGCGGCAGGCGCTGGTAGAGAACCACGGGACTTGTTAGACCCCACTCCCTGGCATGGCTCATACCATCTCTTCGTGGTGACCCAAAGGATCCACTATTCATCATTTGTGACTGAGATAAAGAAGCTTCTCTAGGGTGAGCAACATTCATGTTGGCATCGCACCCTGTTTTCTGTCTATTCAGGAAGGAAGGGCTGGGCAGGAGCCATAGAAACTTGTATGTACTGAGAGCAGATAAAATGTCACTTATCTCATGACCAAACTAAACGCAAAAGTCTACTGTATTTAGTAGAAGTCTTCATTTACTTGTCCCTACATGGTGAAAGCTAATCTTTTTTCAGTGAGAAAATCTCTTTAAGCTAGTGTTGTGGATATTGCCTATTTGGATTTTAGAGAATCATTTGAAACAGACTCACATAAAGCTCATTTCAATATTATTGAAAGTTAGACTCATAGTGTGGATACAGGTGTAGCAGACTTGAATTTGCCAGTTTCAATTAGATGTTGAAAGTGTAAGGGTCACATGTATGAAAACTGTCTAGGTCTAAAACTCACTTTGTTGCCAATATCACCCAATCAGAGTGCCCCTTGCAATTCTCCAGAGCACTATATGAAATTAAAGGGGCTCTCTGTTTGCTGTGGGCAACAAAGTGAATTTTAGTGTCAGTTTAAAATTTTTGGCATCATCTGTGATTTATTGATTAGCTTTAAACATGTCTGCGAAGGTAAACATAAGATTATGACCAAATACATTGCTGTTCTGTCATTTTAGAGCTATAAAAGTTCTAATCCCCTGCTTATGTACACAAGCTTTCCTTAGTTACTGACCAATTCTCTGCTATCATTGCTCCAGCAGCCCTGGCCAGGATGGTGATGTCACTTTCTGCTGAGTCTTATAAGCAGCACAGGAGCTTGTTTATGTTTCATACAGAAAAGTTTAAAATTTTAGAGCTCTGTGACCTGTAGAGCTCTGTACCTTGCTGTTAAAACCCGTCCATCACTGATGTCCCTCTAACAGGCTCAACTTGGAATAGCAGAGCTAAAATGTTAATCACTGCTGTAGAACTGCCCACAGCTTGAACAGGAAATGTGAGCGTGAAGATAGTTGTGAAAATCAGGCTGTGTGAAACAGATTTGAAAACCCCTTTAAGTGTTAGGTTAAAGTTTGCTACATCTTCAGTTCAGTAGACTTGCAGTTGGTTAAAGGATATATATAAGAGTGTTGCAGTGTGTATTCTGCATAGAAACTGGTCACAAAAGACCAGGTTCTGTTCTTTGTCCTGGTCTTTTAAATATGTTTATGTTTAAGTGACAAAGGAAAAAGTTTGGTAGCTAAGGTTTGTCTGTTTGCTGATGACAAAAATATGTGTAATAATGTTAATATTCATGGAGGTGTTTGTATCATGGAGAATGATTAAGCTTCACTGGATAGATGATTAAACGATGAAAACTCGAATATGAAAAAATGCCCCTGGGTAGAAGGAATCCTCTGAGCATTATATCGGCAATTCTGTGTTATCCAGAACTTCAGAAGAGAAGGATTTAGAGGTTCTGATTTCTTACAGTTTCAAAATGAGTCATCATCGTGGCCAGGCAGCTGTGAATGCAAGTTGAATGCTTGTCTGCATAGCTAGAGGTATAGCCAGCAGAAGATGCAAGATTCCGACCTCACTTTATAAAGCTCTGTTGACACCATATCTGGAATACTGTGGCAGACATTGAGAATAAAGATTGGTTTCAAAGATGGGCTACAAAAATTTTGAAAGGCCTCAGGCACAAAAAGGAAAGACTTTAAAACTTAAACGACAATCAGGAGAGACTTAAAACAAACCTTAAATTGTATAGCCTGAAGAAAAGAAGGGAAAAGGGGACATGACTGAAATTTTAAGCTAAAATGTAAAAGGCTTAAAAACATTCTGAAAGGAAGTATTTTTAATAAGAAACTAAACTTAGAAAGACAACACTCACACTAAGATATAAACAATGTACAGCAGAACAATATCAAAGAGTGTAATTAGAGCTTGGCGAATTTCTCAAGAATTCGATTTGTCAGGTTTGTTGAATTTTCCTCAAACATTTTTTTGACCCGAATTTATTCATGGCGAATCGCATTAAAAAACAGCTATTTCCTGGCTGCAGAGAGCCTGTAGGATGATGCCATGCTCAAATATGCATAGGGAGCGTGGTTTGATCTTCATACAATGCTGTGTTTTAGTATGACATGCAGGTGGCAGCTGCCGCTCTTAGAATCGCTTCACACTTCACTTCTCTGGGCAGTTACAGGGGTAAAACTGACCTAATAACTGAAGTGGGAACGCAGCCTGACAAGGTTATGTCAGTGCCAGCTGGAAAGAACCGAGCTGAGGGCCAAGATCCTACTATAATAATAATAATAATAATAATAATAATAATAATCTTTATTTATATAGCGCCAACATATTCCGCAGCACTTTACAATATAGAGGGTATAAGCACAGACAAACCAGACAATAAATTATAAAAAATCTACTTACAAATCAGACACAAGGTGTGAGGGTCCTGCTTGTAAGAGCTTACAATCTATTAGGGTGTATGGGTGAAACAAAGGGTGAGAAGTGCTTGGTTTACAATGGTCCACACATGTTACATAAATATGGGGTAGTATACATAAAAAAGTGGATGAACCTGCATCCCAACCATACATCTATATACAGATAAGGGTGCCAAAGTGCAGGAAGTGATGAATGTGTGACAGAATTTGGGGGGTTAACAATTAGGGATCTTGGTAGGCTTGTCTAAGAAGATGAGTTTTCAGAGTGCACTTAAAACTGTGAGGGTTGTGAGTGTGCCTGATCACATGGGGTAACAAAGAATGCAAAAGTAGGTTCCTGGAGAAGGCACCGGTGGCAGCACAGTAAGGGGACGTCACAGCAGGGGTCACCCTGCGAGGCCAGGGCTTCTGGTGTCATCTAGCAGCTGTGTGTTGACCACTAAGCACATGGTTCTCGAATGGTTGATTAGGTCATCCACTTTCTCCCAGAAGACATCTGACAACCCCGGCAAAGAGTCAGTGCATCCGTAAGACACAACCTTTATTTGGCATTGCCCGGGAGCAGGTCAGGGGCCCTCATCTGTCCTACACCAGCCTCTGCCCCGATCAGTTCAAGAGAACTACTGTGTGCTGTGGGCTCTGCGCCACTATACAGTGAGGATGAACTATTTGAGAACAGTGGGCAGCAAAGCGGTGGGGAAGACATCTGCTTCTTGCAGAAGTGGGCAAGTAGTGATGAGGAGAGTAGCATGGGGGATTATGTTGCGAGCGATCAGGCTCTGTACAGCGACACCATTGAAGAGGACAGCGGTGACAGGTAAACACTAATTGATGTAGCCGATTGCACTTGGGAGCTGGATGAAACAAGCAAGGCTGGGACAAGGTATTCTGGTGCCCTGGAAGCAAGGGCTTCATCATCATTATCATCATCATCATCAGGAGAAGAGAGCGGTAGCTTGCTCGTCAGGCAGTGGCACAGCCGGCAAGTCGGTAGTGTGGCCAGGAGTCAGCAGGATGGCAGCAGTGCGAGGTTGGGAGCCAAACAGCCACGATTTAGACCACCCACTTTGTAGGTCCCAGAAAGTAGTAGTGCAGGAGCTCACCGAAGCAGCGGCGGTAACTGGTGGTAAATTCACCTACTCGGCGGTGTACCACTTTTCTGCCAAGACACTGAAGGAGGCAAACAAGGCTATGGGTAGAATCTGTGGGCAAAAGTTAAAGCGTGACCAGGGACCTAACCTTGGCACCACAGCCATGCGTCAACATATGCAGCGTCACCATACAGTTGCCTGGGAGAAACGTGTCTCAGATGTGGTGGTCCATCCTGCCGCAGCAGAAGCACCCAGTGGCATGCCTCCCATTTCAGGCAGTCAAGTCTCCACCACCTCTGCCAAAGACACCTCCCTGTCTTTCACATCATCTACCAGTCCAGATGCTCATGCTCCTTGACACTCATGGTGCCAGCAGTCGTTAACCAAGACGATTGCCAAGAGACAGCAGTATGCATCTAGCCATCCCTAAGTGCAGAAGCTGACCGTGCTTCTGTCCAAGTTGGTGATACTTCTGTCCCTCCCTTTTCAAGTGGTGGACTATGCACCATTCAGAGAACTTGACAGGAAAGTTTGCATGCACTTTATCCATTTCTACACCACCAAGCACAGCCTCCTTGAGCTAAACAGAACAAAGAAATCCATGAACAGAGAAAAACAGAGATAAATCTATGAACAGAGCAAAACAGGGAGAAATCGATGAACAGTGCAAAACAGGGAAAAATCGATGAACAGAGAAAGGCCATTAATGATTTCTTGATGATCCAAGGGGACAGGGATACTCCACTGTGTAATTTTGATGTCAGTCAGTGGCATCTCATGCGTGACATGTGCCGTTTGCTCAGGCTCTTTCAGGAGACCACATAATTTGTCAGTCGCCAGAACTATGGGATGAACAACATAATTTCACTGCTTCATGTCCTGGAACAAATGCTACCAAATATGTCTGTTCAGGGGACTGGAGACGTGGCGACTACGTCTCACGGCCTCATGAGTCCAGTGAGGGCTGAACTGGAGGAGGAGGAGGACATTGGAGCACAAACAGTGTCTGGCGAAATGAGTGGTTTTTCTACTCAGGGGACAGGAGAGGAGGAGCAGGAGCAGCCGGAGGAGGTAGAGAGAGATGAGGAAGACGAGGCAGATGACCCAGACACACCATGGCAGTATACAGTGGAGATGGACACAGCAAGTCCCTCAGAGTCACTTGTGTAGATGACCCAATGCATGCTGATTTGTCTGGGTAGTTACAGCCGAATAATCACCATCCAGCAGAGGGATGATTTCTGACTCTCCACTGTCTTGGACCCTCGCTACCAGTCCAAAATGGGAGCATTTTTTCACCTGCCAAGACGCAGGACAACTCAAGTACTATAGAGACATTCTATGTAGTCAGTTGGCCGCTGCCTATCTGCGCCATCGTCCATCCTCTAACAAGTGTGACCTGTTCCTTCACCCCCCTGAAACCTGGATTCTTCTGGCTACTTGCCTCAGCTACTATCCTGATGCTACCACCTGCCTGATGCCACACATCTGCCAGCTGCTCCTTCAACCAACTACCATCTTTATTAGGGACTGGTATTGCCATCCACCTCCCCACTCTTCACTGGGCCATTATGTAGCCTTCTGATGCTGCTGCCGCCTCACAAATCAGGTCTCCTCGTGCTGCCACTATCATCTCCAGGCTATGTCACCATGTTACTCTCTGGCTTGATGTTGCTGTTACTGCCACATACTCATTATGTCACCTAGCTGCTGTCCCCTCAAAATTATGAGATTGTGCCACTCTTTGGCCTGATGGTGCTGCTTTCACTGCCGCCACCTCCACACTGTTTAATTGTGCCAGTCTGTGGACTAATCATGCTGCTGCCGCCTCCACTATCAGTCATTTGCCACTCTGTGGCCTACTCATGCTGCTGCCAACTGACCACTCTCTCATTTGACCACCCTATGGTTTTCTAATGCTGTTTCCACCCTCCACCACTCTATGCCGTTGCCACTATGTTTGCTTTTCCTCTTCTTTTAATCTGTCAAAAGTAATGAAAAGGACAAACACAACTGATTGTGTCTTCGGAGAAGCCATAAGGATAGTATGACATGGTCCTTTGTTTGTATCAGGATTGTCAGATGAGTAGGTAGTCAAAAGCAGGAGTGGATACAAAACACAGAACACATGAAAATATTCCATTTACTTATTTTTGGGATCAACTCCTGTTTCTTTTTGGCTTTAGCAATGATGACTTATTGACCAATAGAAAGCGGCCACTGAAGGATCAAAGGAATGGCAAAATGATTAGTGACGTCAATGCAAAATGACCTCTCCACTCTTTTGGGGGGGCTCTACATTTATCAGCATTTAACAGAATCACCACAATAGTTGAAAAAATTAACTGTTTGCCACAGATAGTAATATCCCAGGAGACTGGAGTGGCTGGATTTGAGATGTATGTAGGGCTGAAATACACAAACAGTGGATTTAACACAGAATTCTCCACAAAAAAGGGAATAAATTAACTCTTGGCCACAGATTAAAATACCCTCACTGGTCTGAAGTTGATGGATTTCAGGCGTATATGTGGCAGAAATACACACACCCTGTATTTGACACAAATTGTCCCACAAAACAAGAGGAGAAATTAACCCTTGGTATAAAATACCCTACAGAATGAATGAGATGAAATTCAGGCGTATATGGGGTAAAAATACACACACCCTATATTTTACTCCAAATTACCCCACAAACAATAGGCTAAATTAACCCTTGGGTATAAAATACCCTACAGAAAAACCAGATGGAAATCAGGCGTAAATAGGGTAAAAATACATACACCCTGTAGTTTACTCCAAATTACCCCACAAACAAGAGGCAAAATTAACCCTTGAGTATAAAATACCCTTCAGAAAGAACCAGATGGAATTCAGGCGTGTATGGGGCAGACATACACCCACTCTGTACTTTAGGGAGAATACCCCACAAACTAAAACAAAATAATAATGCTGGTTCAGGAACAAGTGTGTATATAACACACACTTGTGAAGGTCTTTCATCCCAGTCATTGAAAAACGAGTTTGTTTTTTAAAGAGTGCAATATAGTGTGCAGCAGCCAGGTGCTTAATGACAGGAGACACAGTGAGAAGTGTGAGAATTTAAGATGGCTTCCGTATTTATAGGGCTGTAACGTCACAGAAGCCGGCTGGTTTCTGATTGGCTTCATGTCTACACATGTCATTGAGGGTGTTCCTTTCTTCCTCCCAGAGTTCTATGCCTCATGTCACGCCATGTGCTAGCGGCCATTTTAGAAAAAAAAGACGATTCGTTCCCGCGAAGTACCATAAACTTCGCTTTCGTGCAGAACTGAAGTTTTCCTGAAATTCTAAATGAATTCCACTTTGTTAGAATCGATTCGCCCATCTCTAAGTATAATACAAATAGTATAACAAGCAGATAATCTAATCGGCAAATATAACACTTAAAACATCTATCCAATGGTTTTAAGTGTCATAAACCAAGGATTATGTACAGCAGGAGTTCCAATAAAGCACCAGTAGTTAACAGTATAATAACCACATCAATATCACTAAAATTCAATATGAAAAATAAAATAAGAGGTACCTGTTACTTGAGATGAGTAACATACAGGAATGCGTAGATTCTACTAACAACACCTGCAAGTGGAGCTAAAAGCTGCCAGCTGGGGCGTTTGTTTACTCTCCTGTGCTTGTCTAGTGTTTTAGGTGTGTGGTGAATTGACTACATCTATCCTCATGTCAGGAATATCTACGCAGTGCTGTATATTCCTCATCTCTAGTGTTGTTCGAACTGTTCTAGAAAAGTTAAGTTATGGAACTTCTTGAATTTTTAGAACTCAAACTGAACTGAACATTTTACTGTTCATTCGAGTAAAGTTCTAGTTCTAATTCGACACGCTATTTCAGTTTGTTTTCAGCGGCTTTCTGCACTTTTGGCGGCCGTCCAATTAGTGCAGAGCACAGAGAGGTGTCAAAAACGTCATCGCTGAGGTGTAGGACTCTCATTGGCTGCTAAAATCACATGAACATGTTATATTTCACTGTATTGCGAATGCCATTTTTAGCTCATTCTCTGTACTGTACAGACTGCTCTTAGATAGTATTTTCCTCTCCATAGACATTAATAGTTAGGGAGTTTGGTATTGCTGGCTGCATCTTTCCCACATCCAGAAGCTGTTAATTGGCAACATTTGCAGCCTCACATAATGCCTATCCCTCATATACATGGATATGTATTACACAGAGTGCTTGGATTCATACTTAGTGCCCAAAAGTTCAGTTTTTGCAGTTTTGTGGGTTCAGTAATTGTATAACACGCCGACTCCAAATCTCCTGTGTATCAAAGGGGCTTTTGGGCCCTATCAGGATGCAGGGCCCCCTAGCAGCTGCTACCGCTGCACCTCCTGTAGCTATGCCCCTGCTTGCAAGCTGTCCTCATCTTTTCAGTTAGCTATTGAAATTAATAAAATATTTTAACCTCTCATTTTTTTCATACACTCTTAGAGCCACATTTTCTTCACTAAGTTGTTCCACATATCCAGTTTACTGTTATGGATGGTAATTACAGCTTCTACTCACCTGTATATATATATAAAAATTAACCAGAAATTAACTTAAATGGGGTTCGAATTTGAGTTCTAGTTTGAATAGAACCTTGAACCGAACACACTAAGTTCAAGGTTCTAGAACTTTTTACTGCTTGCTCTTCTCTTCTCATCTCCAGTAGCAGGTACCGTATATACTCGAGTATAAGCCGACCCGAGTATAAGCCGAGGCACCTACTTTTGCCACAAAAACCGGAAAAGCTTATTGACTCGAGTATAAGCCTAGGGTGGAAAATGCAGCGGCTACTGGTTAATTTTAAAAAAAAAAATAGATACCAATAAAATTACATAGGCAGATATAGAAAGGGAAGATCTCTCCTTAGGAAGAGCACCGAACAAACGGCTTGTAGAGTTTTTGTTTTGCCTTTTCGCCCTCTACTTAGCATCTGCATATCACAAGGCATTATGGGAAAGGGGCTGAGAAGCCCACAGCGCCCTCTGTTGGTTGTAACAAATCCTCAATTTGCTTTTGACCCACCGAGTCTTGAGAAAGCAAAAAGGATTTTTTATCCAAGCCAGTATCTCTCATCTACAGACAACGCTGTTTCGGGATTTTTGTCCCTCTTCAGTGCAGAGTAGAGAAGATACTGGCTGGCTGTGTGGGAGGCATCGGGTAGCTCAGGAAGGGAAGATCTCTCCTTAGGAGGAGCACCGAACGAACGTCTTGTAGAGTTTTTGTTTTGCCTTTTCGCTCTCTACTTAGCATCTGCATATCACAAGGCATTATGGGAAAGGGGCTGAGAAGCCCACAGCGCCCACAGGCAGATATAGGCAGTTTAATGTCCCCCATAGGCCGTTATAGGCAGTTTAATGTCCCCCATAGGCAGATATAGGCTGGTATAGGCAGTTTAATGTCCCCCATAGGCAGGTTATAGGCAGGTAATGCCCACCTGGCCAGTTATAGGAGAAGGTCCCCAAGGCGTATAGTCGTTATAGCAGGTTAAGGTTTCCTAGTAGGCTATAGGCAGTATGGTCATATAGCAGTATAGGTCCCCCAGGCAGACTATAGTCGTTGTAGGCATGTATAAGGTCCCTAGGTAGGTACAGGCATGCATAGGTCGTAAACCGGAAGTCTCATATGGCAGGCTATAGGAAGGTATTATAGTCCCCTAGTAGGTAACTGGCGAATAGGTTTTAGTGCAGTATAGGTCCCTAGGCAGCTAGAGTCTTATAGGCAGTATAACTGTGTCCCCTAGGTATGGTTATAGCAGGTAATAGGTTCGTTATAGCAGGATATAGGTCCTAGCAGTATAGGCAAGTATAAAATATCCCCAGTGGTTAAGGCAGGCATCCGTTGCCCAGCGAAATGCCTTGTTGATCTTCCAAGTCAAAGGAAAGGGCTGAGTCACAGGTGTTGCACGCAGCTGATAGACACAACAGCCTGCTCGGAAATTCCGGACGGCCCGCGATCTGCACACCCGGAGTCCAACTGCGAGCACGGAAGCTCAGCTCTCTGCATCCACATGGTAGGCTCTCCTTGTATCTTGAGGCAGATCGGTCATACAGAAGAGATAGCGACAGCAGCCTGGCACTGCAGCGCCGACCTGTCCAGTACTCGCTTTCAGTAATGCGCTTGAGGAGTCGCGTATAACTGAGTGTCTCTGTCGGCCCGGCATGCACGCCAGTGCCGACAAGTGGACGAGTAAAGACGAGTGGAATTTACACACATTTGTTTGCGTTGAAAATGGCTTAACTCGAGATATATGGTACTCTTGTTTATGACAATTGAATTTTAGTGATATGCTTTGGTTATTACTGTATTATTTGGTATTATTATATTATTATTATATGATTCATTCTTATTATTATTTATTTTAAAGCGCCATTGATCGGGGCTGTACATTCGAGGGAGTTAATACATTATAATCGCAAACTGTTTGCCAATTGGTACCTTTATTGAGACTCCGTGCAATCATCCTTTGTTTATGATACTGAAACCACAGAATACATTGAGAGTTTGGAATGTCAAATGGGTTATTCATCTCTGTTACACTTTATGTTCTGTTACTTTGCTTATATATTGAAGGTGATATTGTTTATATCAAGAGTGTGAGTGTCATCTAACTATTGTGTTCATCTTATTAGGCAAGCAAGGTCTCCCATAATCGAGCCTACATACAGTGTGTAGGAGGGGCTAGTGTTACTTTAAAGGGTTCCACTACAAGTTATTACTATGAGGAGGTAAATAGGTTTCCTATGGCATAGGCAGTATAGGTCATTATAGGCAGGTATAGGTCCCCCTAGGCAGACTATAGTCGTTATAGGCAGGTATAGGTCCCCCTAGGTAGGTTATAGGCAGGTATAGGTCGTTATAGGCCGGTATAGGTCTCCCTAGGCAGGCTATAGGCAGGTATAGGTCCCCCTAGGTAGGTTATAGGCAGGTATAGGTCGTTATAGGCAGGTATAGGTCCCCCTAGGCAGGTATAGGTCATTATAGGCAGGTATAGGTCCCCCTAGGCAGACTATAGGTCGTTATAGGCAGGTATAGGTCCCCCTAGGTAGGTTATAGGCAGGTATAGGTCGTTATAGGCAGTTATAGGTCCTCCTAGGCAGGCTATAGGCAGGTATAATCCCCCCTAGGTAGGTTATAAGCAGGTATTCGTCTCCCACACGCTCTCCTTCATCTTCTCAGCACAGGCGGGTGATGTCATCAGGCTGTGCACGCAGCGTGATGACACACGCTGCCTGTGCCGGAAATTCCGGACGGCCGCGAGTCTGCAGCAGCCCGGAGTCCACTGCGGAGCACGGAACGCTCGCTCTCTGCTCCACAGTGGTAGCTCTTCACTTGTATGCGCTCTGGAGGAGTCGTATACAAGTGAAGAGATAGCCGACAGCGCCTGGGCCACTGCAGCGCCCGGACGCTGTCAGGTACTCGGCATTCAGTTATATGCGCTCCCTGAGGAGTCGCGTATAACTGAAGTGTCTCTGTTGGCGCCCGGGCCATCGCAGCGCCCGAGTGCCGACAGTGACTCGAGTATAAGCCGAGGGGGGATTTTTCAGCACATTTTTTGCGTTGAAAAACTGGGCTTATACTCGAGTATATATGGTAACTCTTGTTTTATTGATCATATTGAATTTTAGTGATATTGCTGTGGTTATTTTACTGTTCCAAATTGGTACTTTTTTGGAACTCCTGGTGTACATCATCCTTTGTTTATGATACTGAAAACCAACAGATACATTAGATGTTTGGATTGTTCTATTTGCCGTTATATCATCTGCTTTTTACACTAAATGGGTCATGTTCTTTGCGATTATTGAAGGTGTATATTGTTTATATCTAAGAGTGTGAGTGTCATCTAACTATTGTGTTTGATCTTTGCTTTAGGGAAGTGCAGGCATCCCTATACACTCAGAGGCCTACATACAGTGTGTAGGAGGGGCTAGTGCTTATCTTTAAAGGGGTTTTCTCACTACAAAGATTAGCCTTCAACATGAAGGAACAGTTAAATGATGAATTTTCCTAAATACATTGGTCAATAGATATTTTGGGCCACATGTATGAAAAGTGTCTAGGTCTAAAACTCACTTTTTTTCCATAGCGACCATTCAGAGTGCCCCTCTCTTTTTTCCTGAGCACTATTTGGAATGAGAAGGGTGATCTGATTGATTTCTATAGGCAACAAAGTGAATTTTATACCTAGTTTTCATAGGCATACATGTGGCCCTTTGTGATTGCACACAAATTTCCATGGTTCCCTGAACATAACTCTGTTGTCTGATAAGAGCATAATGCTTAGGGCAGGGAGTGACATCACCCCATGGAAGGACTGACCTCTGAAGCAAACTGATTATTTCTAACAAGATTACAGATAAGTCATTGTTTTCCATTCTCACAGCACAGGTACATTGTGTTTACTGAAGGGATAACATCTCCTACACTTGTCAATGTAAAGACTCACCAACATACAGAGATGCTAAATATGCTAACCACTGCTATAGAACTACCCACAGCCTGAGGAGACAGGGTTTTTATAGACAGAAGAACAAAAATCACAATTTAATAGAAGCAGTGTCATATATATATATATTTTTTTTTAACTTAAAAATGTAGATGCTTGGAACGAATTTCAAGCAGATGTTGTTAAAAAATTAACAGTAAACAAACCTAACCATGAATAAAATAAACATATACTTATCCTAAGATGAAAATGTAAAATATATAATATAAGGAGAGACTATGTGGTCTTTTCTGCTGTGAATCTTCTTTCGTCCCAATATTTATGTCAAAATATTGGAATAGGGGAGTTCTATTTATTTGCTTGTTTATTTTTTATTTTTTTTGCATTTTAGCTCCAATCCATTGTTCCTTATAAAAAAAAATAAGTAATGAATAATCATGTGTCTTGTCTAATTCTTAGCAATAAAATGTGTCATATGATAAATAGTCATGTGACAAGGGTTAATCTAATTTCAGACGTTTTTTTTTTTCCAGAGTGAACATTTCCATATAAACAATCACCAATGAAAACAAAAAAGTGATTGTCACACTGTTCTTGTAGAGCTATGAGTACCAGTCTCAGCATTGCATGACCAGACTCTGCTCTGTAGCTGATAAGGTTGGTGTTTTATTGCTTTTTTATAAGAGATTTGGCTAGTTGACACTAGATAATAGAAAAGATTTGCATTTATCATTTATTTGTTCCAGGAAATATGTAAAAAAGAAATCAGCATCACATTTATTTAAATTATTTCTGAACCCCTAATCTAATTTGTATTTAATATCCTGCAGAAATTTAGCATTTGAAAATCTTCAAGAAGAATATCGTAGTGGTACATGGCATTAATCTGAATGATAATTTCCACATTAAGAAAATAAATATTCCATATTCTAAAGGATTATATCATTATATTTCATAATAAGGACAATGTAATAAACATAGATCAAAGTTACTATAATGAAATAATTATTTTTATTAGTTACTATAATATACTTCTGTTTGCTGAAATTGGTTTACTAACACCTCATATAGTTTTAATAGCTTTTGATTCAACATTAAATACAGGTTTAAAGAAACAACAGGGCCTGAGGATACAGATAAAGATACAGGGATTGGGTTATTAAGGTGGTCTCTCAAGGGGGACCCTCAGGTATATTGGATGGTAGCCAGATTGGATGGAGCGATCCGGATCGATGACGCAGTGACCACAGAAGAACAAGTCTCTGAGTCCAATGCATAATTTATTAACAGAAGCACCCTATATTTATACACCTTTTGCAGAGGGCGTTCCTCTGACTTGCATAATTATGACATAAGGTTTAAGAACACATCCCCAGATTTAGGTACAAAGTTATACCGGAAACATTTTGCCTTATTTGGTTTTCTAAAGTATTCATCATTTTCTTATCCTTTATTGAAGGTAACATTTTATTAGCTTATTAATTAGTTTCATTGAAGGTAACATTTATTAGCTTTATTGCTCTGTTTGTCACATCAAAGTTCACTTGAATCTGCAATCAAAGTAGATTACTTAGAAACTGGTCAAGCTGACTTTATTTCTCAAAAGAATTATATGAATTAACTGTTTAGGCCCCAATGAGCTGAAGAGTCTTTATATCAACCTTAACAGGGTGAACACTGAATCCTTAAGCCATGCTTCTGTCCCTGTCTCTGCACTAAGCGTAACCTTGATCTGTTAGTTTTGTCCAGAGAATTCCTTAAAGGGGTTGTGTCGTTATAATAGATGTTCTCCTTTTTTGCTGGTTGCCAAGCAGAGCTTGTGAAATGGAGGGGCATGTTTCTCCTCCCAGCAGGGCGTATCTTCGCTTTTTGCAGACATGCACCCAAAGTGTGCATGTGAGAATTCATTCTGTGTGAGCAGAGGGAAGGGACAGGTTCTCAGCTCATTGGAATCATTGGAAGTGAAAAGCTAAATGTAACTCAATAGTTTATGTCTAAATTTCTCGCTCTCTTACATGCTTTGTAACTAGAATGGGCAATTGATCTTCAGGACCCTGGGAAAGATGGGTGGTGTTTTTTCTCTGACTCTCTCTCACACACAGTGAAATATCTTGCAGATTATTACCTCTGACCTCTACGCATCTGCAGAACAAAACTATACGCTTTATCTATTTTTATTTACATGGGTCTGCACATCTGTATCACAAGCGGTTGACGTGGGACCTCACATATGTCTCACAAAAGTTTTTTTTACATGGGACTGCATTTAAGATTTACATGGGTCTCGCGATGTAAGACTGCACACCTTACATGGAACTGCTGTGTTTTCTATTTCTGTATTACGTGGGACTGCACTTGAGCTTTATGTGGGTCCGGCTATGTAAGACTGCACACCTTACATGGGACTGCTGAGTTTTCCCTTTTTGTTTTACATGGAATCTCTCTCTCTCCTACATACATATTGTCTGTGCTGCCGCTTCTACACACATCTCGTTCATGCTGATAATTCTACATACATCTTGTCCGTGCTGCTGCTTCTACATACATCTTGTCCGTGCTCCTGCTTCTACATACATCTTGTCCGTGCTCCTGCTTCTACAAACATCTCGTAAGTGCTGCTGCTTCTACATACATCTCGTAAGTCCTGCTGCTTCTAATCAAAGCCAAACAAAGAAGAGAAAAAGTGAAAAAAAAAAATGTAAGAAGCAGGAACACTTCTCACTCAGTAGACAGATGTAACACTGGAAATATACCTTCAACACGGTTTAACATGTCCATGGTAAAGCCAAAAGTTAGGACATATAATGTCTTTATTTTTTGTATCAATACATGGTTTCTTTCATTTATATATTGTGAGAAGGTGACAGGCGGTGTAGCGAAGGGAAGGTATTTTTCCCCTAGGGTACTGTCGTATGTGGCTCTAGGAAGTATATGGAACAACCTGTGTCACCGAGAGGCCTGGACTCGGTGAAGGGAAGCCGACAGCTTAGGTGTCAGTAACACTATGCTACTGACACATTGTTAGTATAGCGGTTCCAGTCCGTTTAGTCTGGGTCGGCATTTCCTGGAGTGGCCAAAGAGCAGGGTGGGTGGCCACTCCCACGCACCAGGTGAGGCTGGTATTAGGCCTATAAAGCCTCGGCCTGCAGGCTTTTTTTGGTCTTTGTGTGGACCTCTGCTGCTGAAGAGGAAAACCACACTGGGATCTACTACCTGTGCAAGACAGAAAGGAATCCTCTGTTTAGGTAGTGCTCAGCCGAGCAGACATTTTTGGTTGTGTTTTGGCCTGAACCTTAAAGGAGTTGTCTGACTACAGGTTTTCAGCCTACCTCAGTGTGTCTGGCAGCATAGGATTTTTAAATTCAGGGGCGTGCTTCTTGTCTGCCTCTTCTCCTTCCCCTTCCCCCCTCCCCTCAGCACACAGACAGCTCTCCTCCTCTGATTGCAGTAACTTCTATACAACAGGGGGAGGGCAAGGGGGTTTGCTGCCAGAGTTAACCCTGTGTGTGCCTGCCTAGATCTGCTGCTTACTGCTAAATCAGCTGCACTGTGCTGCTGCTGTGGCTGAGCTCTTGCTGCTCCTCTCCACAGAGTCAGGAGACAGCAGGGAGAGGGTTGTTCTATGAGTGGCTATGGAGCCAGAGGTCTGTGAAGCTGTGTATGCTAATAGCAGAGCAGGGGGGATGTAAAGGTTCCTATACCCTCTGCTTAGCATACAAATCTCCACGGACCTCTCAAGCAACAACAAACAAACCCTGTCAGAGCAGACACAGGGCAGCTGTGAAGTGTGTTACTATAATCACGATGTGTCACTTATACAGCAGAGTTCACATGTCCCCCTGATCTGTTCTATTAGTATAATCAAAGCTCCCCAGACACCTCATGATTATAGTAACACACTTCACTGCTGTCACATCGTACTGACCACAGATCAGCCTCACCTCTGCTCTCCTCAATCTGTGTAGAGAGCAGGAGAGAGCAGGTACACACAGGGTTAATCCAGGCAGCACAGCTACACAGACACAGAAGCCAGAGCCCACTCCTACAGAAGCATCACAAGTGCCCTCATCCTGTGCGGGAGGGGCTCAGTACTCAGAACTGGAGTGAGAAGCTGGTGAGTCACCAGCACTGACAGCCAGTGAACTAAAAATCAACAGGTCTGTGGCTATAGTGATTTGAGGAGCTGATGCACTCCTACTACCAGGGATAACTCAAAATCAGTAGGACATTTGTAATGAACATATATTGCAAAGCTGCTTGATTTTTAAAGATCTTTTAATTAAAACCCAATCATTGTAGCGAGACAACCCCTTTAAGGCCTTGTGTTTTGTTTCACCTGCCAAATAAGCCCAGGCAGTGAATGGACTTGAACTTTTATATCGCTGTCACTGTCTCTGTCTGTGGAAGCCCGTACTGCCTACCATTTGTGATGCTAAACCCCACATATGGTGTCTCGGATGCGGGCATACAGACTTAAAGAGACATACACGCGTTTAAAAGGACATTGACTGCAGTAACACACAACCTGTTGCTAAGGGCAACAGACCCTAAAAAGTGTCTGGAGAGGACTGTGAGCTTATGTCCTTAGTTAAAGCTGCAGCAGCACAACAAGCAGAGACGGCCAAGATGGACGAGCTCTTGAAGCAGCTGATCCAGGCTAACAGTAGCTTCCAACTAATGACGGCGAACCAAACAAAAGGTGCACGACGAAGCTATGAGAGCCCAAGGCAGAAACCGACGCCCTGCTGATAGAGGCTAACCGCGTCGCGCTTCAGGAGCAGCAGCATATCAACAAGTAGCTCCAAGAGCTAGTCCTGGCGGTGGCGCAAAGTGTCCAGAGGTCGCCAAGTTCAGCTCCCAGTCGTCCATGCAGAAGATGACACCCACAGATGATGTTGAGGCCTATCTCACGATTTTTGAGAGGCTGGCAGAGCGAGAGAAGCTACCGGGGGCTCAGTGGGCTGAGGTAGCGGCGCCCTTTCTAATTGGGGAGCCACAAAAAGCGTACTTTGACCTCAGCGAGCAGGACACTCGGGACTATGCTAAACTAAAGGGTGAGATCCTGGCTCGCTTGGGGGTGAACGCCAACGTGGGGGCCCGATGGGTTCATAACTGGATTTATTCCGACCACCTACCAGCACGGTCCCAAATGTATGACCTGATCCACCTGGTGAAAAAGTGGCTACAGCCGGAGGAGTCTACGCCTGCACAGATGGTAGAGAAGGTCATTTTGGACAAGTTTATACGCTGTCGTCCCTCAGAGATCCAGCGTTGGGTTGGACAAGGCGACCCCAAGGATGCGGAACACCTCGTAAACCTCGTGGAGAGGTACAAAGCTACGGAGGACTTATTACAGGCTGTATCTCCAGGATGCCCCAACCCCGGGAACAGAAAATCGTCCAGAGTATCCGGTAAGACTGTCCCATATTTAAGGGGGGGAAGAAGTGTCCCAAAGGGAGGTGGCTCAGAGGGGGACTCTCTGGAGGAAAGGAAAGGTCCCACCTGGATGGTCCGGGCTAGAGCAGAGTCTCAGAGAGACGGGGCCACATCCTGTGTTGGCGGTGTCATGGGCCTGGACATATGGCTGCAAACTGTCCCCTTACCGCAGAGCCCATGGAGTGTGACTCAGCCCGGAGGAGGTCATTGTTTGCACGGCCCGTGTGTTCCGCAGAGACTGCGTCAGAGACTGATCAGCACCTGTGTAACATTAAGGTCAATGGCTACCCTCTAACGACACTCCTGGAGTCGGGGAGCCTGGTCACACTGGTGCACGCCAGCTTGGTTGACCCCACATCCCTCACTGGACATGTGATAGGGGTTCTGTACATTCACGGGGACACCAAGGACTACACTACCGCTGTAGTAAAGTTGGAGACTCCTTGTGGACTTGCCTCCCATGAAGTGGAAGTGGTGAGATCCCTGATGCACACAGTGATCCTCGGGAGAGACTTCCCCCTATTTTGGGACTTATGGCAGAACCGGGTAGCATCTAATGTTAATAATAATGTTGATGCGTCTACAGTTTACCAAGAACCATTTGACCCCGATGCTTCAGCTCAGGTAGTAGGGGTGACCACAGAGATTGGTGACAGCTCTCCCCTAGAAGTGCTTGCAGTTGATATGGAGGACCAGGAAGAGGAGGCTGCTATGCCTGACCTGGAGGTCTCCTGTGATAATTTTGGAACTGCGTAGCTTAGAGATCCCCCCTTAATGAGGGCCAGGGAAAATGTTAAGGTGGTGAATGGGGAGCCCCAATACCCAGGGGCCGATGCAGAGTTCCCACACATGGCAGTTAACCAAGAGCTGCTATATCAGGTCGACAAAGTGCGGGGGGAAGTTGTTGAACAGCTGGTGGTACCCCAGCCTTATCGCCGAATGATCTTAGACCTTGCACACAAGCACGTGCTAGGGGGTCACTTAGGAACCGAAAAAACCAACATTTTTTTTGGCCAGGAGTCCATGTTGAGGTGAAACGGTACTGTGAGTCCTGCCCAGAGTGTCAGTTAACAGCTCCGATGCCGCATTACCGTAGTCCCCTCGTACCGTTACCCATCATAGAGGTCCCATTTGAGAGGGTGGCCATGGATCTGGTCGGGCCCCTAGTGCGGTCCGCCAGGGGTCATCGATATATATTGGTAGTGTTAGATTACGCCACATGTTACCCAGAGGCGGTTCCTTTGCGAAATACCTCGTCCAAAGGTATTGCAAAGGAACTATTTCAGATGTTTTCCCGTACCGGTATACCAAAGGAAATCCGTACGGACCAAGGAACTCCCTTTATGTCAAAGGTCATGAAGGAGTTATGTAAACTGTTCCATATCAAGCACTTGCGTACCTCTGTATACCACCCACAGACAGATGGACTTGTTGAGAGGTTCAACAAGACACTAAAAAATATGCTTAAGAGGGTGGTCAGTAAGGATGGGAAGGACTGGGTCTGTCTGCTGCCATATTGAATGTGTTCTGTGCGTGAAGTCCTACAGTCGTCAATGGAATTCTCTCCATTTGAGTTGGTCTATAGTAGACGTCCACGGAGTCTCCTAGATATAGCAAAGGAGACTTGGGAGCATGAGTCCACACCTTACAGAAGTGTTATTGAACACATCTCCTTAATGCAGGACCGAATTTCTGCGGTCATGCCCATTGTGAGGGAACATCTACAGCAGGCATAAGAATCTCAGAGCAGGTTCTATAACCGGTCCGCGAATGTGAGGAACTTCAACCCCGGGGAGCGGGTCTTAGTGTTGGTGCCCACGCTAGAAAGTAGGTTCCTTGTAAAATGGCAGGGGCCTTATTAAATAATTGAAAAGGTTGGGGAGGTAAATTATAAAGTGTCCCAGCCCAGTAGACGTAAACCCGAACAGCTATAACATGTAAATCTAATTAAGCCTTGGAAGGACAGAGAGAACCTGGTGGCGGTTAGCACCCCTGTAGTATCGTTCCAGAGGTCTGTGTGTCAGAATCCCTGTCCAAGTTCCAAAAACAGGAGGCCAGGGAGTTTGTACAGCGCAATTGAGATGTATTTTCAGAGCTGCCAGACATGACATTGCAACAGAACCAGGGGTAAAAGTTCATTTGAAACTGTACCGGGTCCCGGAAGCTTGCAGACGAGCTATATCCGAGGAAGTCCAGAAAATGTTGGACCTCGGAGTGATTGAGGAGTCCAGAAGTGAGTGGTCCAGCCCAATTGTGCTGATACCAAAACCCGATGGCACGATACGCTTCTGCAATGACTTTCGGAAGCTCTGACCTCATGCTGCTGCTGTGGCTGTTGCCGTTCCCTCCACACCCTGTCATTGTGCCACTCTCTGACCTCATGCTGTTGCTCCTGCCGTCACCTCCACTCTCTGTCATTGTGCCACTCTGTGGCCTACTCCTGTTTTTTGCCACCTCCAGAATGTCATTGTGCCACTCTCTGACCTCATGCTGCTGTGGCTGCCGCCGTCACCTCCACACTCTGTCACTGATGTTGCCACCTGAGCTCTCAGCTTGTTTTTTTCCAGCTTTCGCTGCCATGACTTTATCAGGCTACATTCCCGCTTGAGTTTTTTGGTCAGTTTTGCCCTCTTAAGTGCCCAGGGAATTTTTTAGTGAAGCGATTCTAAGAGCGGCGGCAGTCATGTGTGTGTCATACTAAAACACAACATTGTATGAAGATCAAACCAAGCTCCTTCTGCATATTTAAGCATGGCACAACGTTCTACAGCACCCTGCAGGCTCCGAAACTAATTTTGTCGGAAAATTCGACGAAGTCACCGAATCGAATTTTGAGAAATTCGACCATCTCTCTCTCCCTCTCCCTTTATATATATAATATATATATATATATATATAATAATAATATATATCTATATATATATATATATATATATATATATATATATATATATATATATAGTAATTAGCTATAACTAAATAAATCGCGGTAGTATTGATAAATTAATAATAATAACAACAATAAGACACTAATTTGGTGGTGAATAAACTTTTATTAAAAGTAAAGAATTGATACGGCTCAACATTGATATTGCTTTTAATCATCAAGCCAATAATTTGCTTTGTAGTTATAAAATACTTTAAAAGTTCTCTCATTTAATAAACAACTCACCATTAACTGGCCAAAGTTACCTTTATACAGTATTATACACCACGTCTGCGTTATTGGTTGGGGCACCCAGAAAAAAAGGTACCCTGACAAATTCTATGACATAGCTTTTACTATATTAGCTTTATCTATCACTATGGGGCTACACCGATTTTGACACTTGTATCTGTTTGGATATCTTTCTTATGGTACCCTAATGGATAACACAGACCCAATGTATAATGCCATGTGAAAAGTCCCTAAGGCAATTTTTCCTCCATCCCATGCAATGCTACCTGTATCATGGCCTAGAGATTCAAACTGAAATTGTCAGTGCCAGTTTTGGACAAATATACAGCATTACCACTGAATCTTACAGTCTTAGGAAAGAGAAAGCATATCCTCTTTGAGTTATATGGTTTTACATATTGGGCATAACAAAAAAAAAATCTGGTCCATAGAAGGTCTCAGGTAAATGCAACCTTAAATGAATAATACATGACAAATTACATGTATGATTTATAAAAATAAAAGATTGCAATTTATTAAAAATGCAAAAGCAGTGTGTGGAAAATGAAGAATACCCTTACAACTTCCAAATGAATTTTAGGGTAAGTAGTAGCCAGTTGCTGCTGCTTAAATGCTTTTCATTAATTGCTCAACAACCAAGACCATGACCATCTATATTAAAGCAGAAATTGTGGCAGTTTGTACATTCAGGTTTGTGTTAAAACATACAAAGGATGAAAGACACCAGAAATAAATTTTGAGAAGCACCTGTTGCTTTTTATCAATATAGGCCTATCAGGTTATTTCCAAACAATTTGAAGTCCATCATTCTACATTAAAAATATTTTTCACAAATGGAAATCATTAACAACAGTTGACAATTTTCCTTGAAAATGCCAGAAAATTCACTCCAAGGTCAAATCATACAGTCCTCAGAGAAATAACAAAACTTCCAAGAGCTACATATCAGATTCAAAAGGCCTCAGCAAGATTAATGTTCAAGTTCATGGCAGTACAATTAGAAAAAGACTGAACAAGTATGGCTTGGTTTGGAGGAATTTCCAAGAGAAAGCCTATTTCTAAAAAGAACATGGCCTCATGGCTGTGTACAGACTGATGTAAAGATATTTAGACATAATACATAGCACCACGTTTAGAGAAAACCAAACACAGTATGTAAGCACAAACTTCATATCTACTACCAGGCGCACAGGTGAAGGAGTGATGTTTTGCACTTGTAGTACAACCACAGTACAGTCCCTGACGGAAGTTCATGGATGCAGTCCTTCAAGCTCATGGAAGTCACACAAAATATTAAATATGGCTCAAATAGCACCACAACTTTATTCACCAATGTTATAAAACATATCTTTGTATTTGAAGTGTATTATTTGTTTGATTTTCACATTACTTTCTGTGGGCGACAAAACTTTTGTCTTGCCAAAATCTGACCTTTCTGTGTTCCTTAAATAATTAATATTTCAGCAGTGAAGCAAATTTATTTTTATTAACAAAAATAAAAGGACTGGGTGGACTACAGTACACAGAAAGTTTGGCAAGATTAGGGTTATTTAGTTTAGAGAAAAGAAGGCTTCGGGGGGACATAATAAATATGTTTAAATACATCAAAGGTCAATATAGAGATCTCTCCCAAGATTTATTTATACACAGGGCTGTGACTAGAACACGGGGGCATCCTTTACGTCTTGAGGAACGAAAGTTTCTACATAAACATAGAAAGGGATTCTTTACTGTAAGAGCAGTGAGACTATGGAATTCTCTGCCAGAGGGACTTGTCATGGTGAATTCAATAACCGAGTTCAAAAAGGGTTTGGATGCATTTCTGGAGCGTAATAATATAACAAGTTACAGTGACTAGGATTCAGGAGAGGGGTCATTGATCCAGGGATTTTTCTGATTGCCAGATTGGAGTCAGGAAGGAATTTTTCCCTAAAATGAGGACAATTGGCTTCTACCTCATTGGGGGTTTTGCCTTCCTCTGGATCAACACCTTAGCACAACAGGCTGAACTAGATGGACGACTAGTCTTTTTTTAGCCTTACAAACTATGAAACTATGAAACCTCATTTGGGAGGGTTTCAGCTTGCATATGAGTAATTCCTAAAACTAATGGATGAATTTTAAATCAGGTTATAAGCTTTGGTTTCCACAACATGGATAAGCGACAGAACTTCTGTCAGGGACTGTATGTGGACATCTTCTGGTTATTCAGTCAACCATGAACCCCCCTGTATACCAAAGTATTCTGGAGTATAATCTTTTGTGCTTTGTTTTTAATCCGAGGTTGTATTTATCTAACTTTAGGATCTTCTATGAACCAGATTATTATTATTATTATTATTATTATTATTATTATTATTATTATTATTATTATTATTATTATGCCTGGTACATAAAACCATAGACATACATCCAATGGCCAGTTGCTTCCAACTGCTTCCTCAGGTGACCTTGGTCTGCTACTTGATCAATGCAGTTACTTGTTAGTTGTCAATTCTGCTCCATACCCAAGAAGGAAACTCAAGCCTACCAAATTCATACCTCAGAAGAAAGACAATTGATGTTAGTAATCCCACAGGACCCTGTACTTTACATTGTAGTAATAATGTTCATTTCTGCACCACATAGTACCTACTATCCCCAAAAATATAGTTTTTTTTTTTTTTTTGTGCATGTGTTTATATTACCCGTAATGAAATACATAATCCTCAATATATATTCCACAGATAGCACTTCACTTCACAGACATTCTCTGTTTGATGGTGTTTGAAATAGAACAAAATAGAACACATATGACAAGAATCCTCTTTGAGACAAGACAAGAAAATATTCCTTTATTTCTGCATGAGCAAAAGTAACCCATTATTTTCATCAATGACCTATTCCCACAGTTTGTGGACTCCCTTCCTGCTAGAAAAATATATTGCACATAGAATAAGCAAGGAAATGCTGAAGTGAAATGAAACTTCTCAGGGGATGAAGAGCAGAAGAGATGAGGGGTCACCAGTAGATCGGATTAATCTAGAGTAAGCTGACATAATGATATAATTTTCAATATTCTCAGACATTTTAAGAAAAGTGTTTCCAGTCTTTTTGAACACTAGTTGTGAGGCATGACTATATAAATAGACTGAACAGCTCTAAGAAGTTCACAGGGCTCAGGATCTTGATATTGCGTTATGAATAGAACTGCAGGGAATGAAATCTTTGTATTTTTTCATTAATGTTTATTAGGTTTGCTTCTGCAGGATTTGTCAATGTAGTATATATAATATATATAAATATATATATAATATAATATATATATATATATATATAATATATTATATATATATATATATATATATAATATATATATATATAATAATTACTGTAATCAAAAAAATAAAGGGGACCGTGAAACAACACAATGTAAGTCCCGGTCAATTACAATTCTGTGAAACTAGCCTTTCCAGATATGAATCAACACTGATTGTGAATTAATTTCTCCTGCTGTTGTGCAAATTGAGCAGACAACAGGTAAAAATGTTAGGCAATTAGCAAGACCACCCCTATAAAGTACTGGTTCTACAGGTGGTGACCACAGACCATTTATCACACATTTTGACTGTTATTCTGGTCATTTTTGCATTTTGTTATTGCTCTCACCCCTAGAGGTAGCATGAGGTGGTGTGTACAACTCACATAAATTGCTTAGTTAGTGCAGCTCATTCAGGTTGGCACATCAATGCAAACTGTGGCAAGAAGATTAGCTGTGTCTGTTAGAACAGTGTCCTGGGCATGGAAAAGATACCAAGAGAAAGCTCAGTACACCAGGAGACCTGGAGGGGGCTCTAGGAGGGAAACAACCGAGCAGCAGGACTGCTACCTTCTCTTTTGTTCAAGAAGGAGCAGTGCCAGAGTTCTGCAAATTGAACTCCAGCAGGCCATTAATATCCATGTGTCTGCTGAAACTTTCAGAAACAAACTCCATAAGGGTGGTATGGGGCCCGATGTCCACAAGTTTCTGTGTGTTTTGCTTGCTACCCAACACCGTGCATGGCGATTGGCATTTGCCAGAGAACACCAAAATTGACAGATTCGACATTGGCGCTAGGCCTCATGAGGCTGAAGTGTCTCAGAAGTTCCTGCATAATGAAGGCATTGATGCTATGGACTGGCCTGCCCATTCCCCAGACCTAAGTCCAATCGAGCATATCTGGGACATCATGTCTCGTTCCTTCCACCAACTGCATATTGCAGCACAGACTGTCCAGGAATTGACTGATGCGTTAATCCAGGTCTGGGAATAGATCCTTCAGGAGAACATCAGCTGCCTCATCAGGACCATGGACAGCCATAGTAGGGAGGTCAAAAAGGTATGTGGAGGCCACACACACTACTGAGTCTAGTTTCCTTGTCTTGAGGCATTTCCACCAAATTTGGAACATCAATCCAAATCCAGATCTCCATGGGATATTAATCTTGATTTTCATTAATCATTTTTACGTGTTATTGTTCTCAATGCATTCCACTATGTAATGACTAAAGAATTGTAACTTGAATATTTGTTTCAGTGAGATCTAGGATGTGGTATTTTAGTGTTTCCTTTATTTGTTGGGCTGCATACAATGTTACGTAGTCAGTGTTCAGCTTGTATAATTTGGTGTGCTACTCAAAATTACTCAACATCCAGCCTTCAATGTCTAAACTGGCAACAAGAGCGAGTAAACCTCTAAGCTAAAATGGACAAATTGTGCCCAAAGTGTCAAGATTTTTTTTTTGCGGCCACCATTATTTTCCAGCTCTGCCTTAACTCGGGCATGGAGTTCACTAGAACCTTCACGGTTTGCCACTAGAATCCTCTTTCACGCCTCCATGAAAACATTGTGGATAGATGAATGTAAGAGACATTTCACTCCTCCACCTTCAGTTTGAGGATGCCCCACAGATGCTCAACAGGGTTTAGGTCTGAAAACATGCTTGGCCAGTCCAGCACTTTTATTTTCATTTTCTTTAGCAAGTCAGTTATCTTGGAGGTGTGTTTAGGGTCGTTAATATTTTGGAATACTTCCATGCGACCCAGTTTCCAAAGGAAAGGGATTATGCTCTACTTCAGTATGTCACAATATATGTTGGCATTCACTGTCACTCCCTCCACAATGCTTAAGTTTAGGCAATACCCACTTGTCTTTGTACTCCTTACCTGGTTGCCACCACACATAATTGACAGCATGTGGACCAAATAAGTTTATCTTGGTCTCATCAGACCACAGCACATTATTCTGGTAATCCATGTCCTTAGTCTGCTTATCTTCAGCAAACGGTTTGCGGGCTTTCTTGTGCATCATCTCTAGAAGAGGCTTCCTTCTGGGATGACAGTCATTCAACCCAATTTGATGCAGTGTGCAGTGTATGGTCTGAGCACTGACAGGTTGACACTCTACCCATTTATCCTCTGCAGCAATTTTTAAAAAAAAATCTCAGGATATGATGTTGAGCACGTGCACTCAACTTGTTTGGATGATGATGCTCAGACCTGTTCTGAGTGGAACCTGTCTTGTTAAACCACTGAATCGCCTTGGCCACCATGCTACAGCTCAGTTTCAGAGTGTTGGCAATCTTCCTATAGCCTTGTCCGGGAATTATTTTTTTCTGACCCTCAGAGAGTTCTTTGCTGTGAGGTATCATGTTCAACTTCTAGTGACCAGAATGAGAGAGTGTAAGAGTGATAACACCAAATTTAACACACCTACTCTCCATTAACACCTGAAACTTTGTAACATTAATGAATCACTTCACACTGTGGAGGGAAAATGGCAAGTTGGGCACAATTTGTCTATTTTCATTTAGGAGTGTATTCACTTATGCTGCCAGTGGTTTAGACATTGATGGTCGTGTGTTGAGTTATGTTAAGGGTACACCAAATTGACACTGTTATACAAGATGTAAACTGAATACTTTAAATTGTATCAAAGTGTCATATCTTCAGTGTTGTCCCATGAAAAGATATAATGCAAAATTTACAAAAATGTGAGGGGTGTATTCACTTTTGTGAGAAACTGTATGTAAATACAGTGGTTAAAATAAGTGTTTGATACACTGGCAATTTTGCAAGTTTTCCCTTCTACAAAGAAAGGAGAGGTCTGTTAATTTTTATCATAGGTACACTTCAACTGGGAATAAAAATAAAACAGAATTTAAAAATCCATAAAATCAAATTGTAGGATTTTTAAAAAAATGTACTTTATTGCATGAAATAAGTATTTGATCACTCACCAACCAGCAAGAATTCTGGCTCACACAGACCTGTTAGTTTTTCTTTAAACCCTCCTACTCTGCCTTCATTACCTGTATTAACTGCACCTGTTTGAACTTGTTGCCTGTATAAAAGACACCTGTCCACACACTGAATTAATCACACTCCAGCCTCTCCACCATGATCAAGACCAAAGAGCTGTCTAAGGACACCAGAAACAAAATTGTAGACCTACAAAAGCTGTGATTGGTTTCAGGACAGTAGGCAAGCAGCTTGGTGAGAAGTCAACAACTGTTGGCGTAATCATCAGAAACTTTAAGAAACACAAGATGACTGTCAATCATTCTCTTTCTAGAGCTGTAAGATCTTGCCACATGGGGTAACGAAGATTCTTGGAAAGGTCAGGAATCAACCCAGAACTACATAGGAAGTCCTGGTCAATGACCTTAAGAGAGCTTGGACCACAGTCTCAAAGATTACTGTTAGTAACACAATATGCCATCATAGATTAAAATCCTGCAGGGTACACAAGATCCCCCTGCTCACTCCATCATATGTCCAGGCCTATTTGAAGGCTGGATGATCCAGAGGAGGCATGGGAGAAGGTCATGTGGTCAGATGAGACCAAAATAGAACTTTTTAGTATCAACTCCGCTCACCATGTTTGGAGGTAGGAGGAGGAGTACAACCCCAAGAACACACCATCCCAACAGTGAAGTATGGGGGTGGATACATTGCACTTTAGGTGTGCTTTTCTGCAAGGGGACAGGACGACTGCACCGTAATGAAGGGAAGATAGATGGGGTCATGTATCGCGAGATTTTGTTCAAAAACCTACTTCCCTCAGTAAGAGCATTGAAGATGGGTTTTGGCTGAGTCTTTTGGCATGACAATGACTTGAAAAACACAGCCAGGGCAACAAAGAAGTGGCTCCTTAAGAAACATTTCAAGGTTCTGGAGTGGCCGAGCCAGTCTCTAGCCCTCATCCCAATGGAAAATCTTTGGAACGAGCTGAAACTCAATGTAGCTCAGTGACAGCCTCGGAAGGATCTGGAGAAGATCTGAATGGAGGAGTGGGCCAAAATTCCTGCTGCAGTGTGTGCAAAATTGGTCAAGAACTACAGGAATCATCTGACCTCTTTAACTGCAAACAAAGTTCCTGTGCCAAAAATTAAGTTCTGTTTTTCTATTGTATCAAATACTTATTTCTTACAATAAAATGCAAAGTACGTATTTGAAAATAATACAATGGGATTTTCTGGATTTGTTTTTTAGAGTCTGCCTCTCACAGTTGTATTGTACCTATGATGAAAATTACAGACCTCTCCATTCTTCTTAGGTGGGAAAACTTGCAAAATCACCAGTGTATGAAATACTTATTTTCCCAACTATACTTATATACAGACAGTTGGGAAAATAAGTATTTAATACACTGGTTATTTTGCAAGTTTTCCCACCTACAAAGAATGAAGAGATCTGTAATTTTTATTGTAGGTACAATTCAGCTGTGAGAGGAGTCTTTCAACCACTATTTTAGATGAACTGGACATTGACTATACCTGTCCTGGACCGCAGTATGACCATTAAACCTGTCTTACCCACAGATTTTAAAAGTGCCGGAAAAAGGAGTCTTTTTAACCACCATTTTAGTTGAACTGGACATTGACTATACCTGTCCCGGGTAACCTACATCTGTTCAAGTCTTCCTGTACCTCCCTTGTACAATTGAGAGGAATATTTGTATCACTATTTTGTACATGCAAGTTTTTTAGTAGTTTAATTCTAGAAAACACATTTTTAAAATAGAATGGAATCCCACCACGTCTTTGTTTATTTTTTTAATTGTATTAAATGGGTTGGGCTCACAAAGGAAATTTCTACTATTTTAAAGATCTTGCAAAAACAAGTAATTTTGCAATATGTGTCCATTAACATGTCCTACCTATTCCTGTTTTTGACAGCACCACACCCTTGAAAA